>CM064579.1:2483935-2595929 GCA_032716605.1 Paralithodes platypus | reverse complement strand
GGACAGTAATGGACGGTAGCTTTACTGTGGGTTACATATAAAGTAGGTGGAGTATGCAATATTATACTCTCTCCCTATCATCTCTCTTCTCTCTCTTGGTGAACCGTAATGGAGGGTAGCTTTACGTGTGGGTCACATATAAATTAGTTTGGAGTAGCAATAGTATCATCTCTCTCTCTCTCTCTCTCTCAGTCTCTCTCTTGGTGGACAGTAATGGACGGTAGCTTTGAGCTGTGGGTCACATATAAAGTCGTGTGGAGTCGCAATATTATATCTCTCTCTCTCCTCTCATCTCTCTCCATCTCTCTCTTGGTGAACATTAATGGAGGGTAGCTTTACTGTGGGTCACATATAAGGTAGTGTGGAGTAATGCAATGTATACATCTCTCTCACAATCATCTCTCTCTCTCTTGGTGGACAGTAATGGACGGTAGCTTCTACTGTTGGTCCCCATATAAAGTATTGGGGAGTAGCAATATGTTATAATTCTCCATTCTCATCTCTCTCTCTCTTGGTGGACAGTAATGACGTAACGGCACGCTTTACTGTGGGTTCACCTATAAAGGAGTGTTGGAGTTGCAATAGTATACTCTCTCTCTCTCATTCTCTTGGTGGACAGTAACGTGGACGTTAGCTTTACTGTGGGTCACATATAAGTAGTGTGGGGGATTCGCAATAGTATACGTCTCTCTCTCTCTCTCTTCTCTCTCGCTCTCTTGGTGGACAGGAATGGCGTATCGTTCTGTGGGTTACCTTAATAGGTGTGGACAGTAGCAATACTATACTCTCTCTACTACCCTCTCAGTTCTCCTCGCTCCTCCTCTTCTCGTCTCTCTCTCTTGTGAACGTAATGGATGGTTCTTTACTGTGGTCACATATAAGTAGGTTTGTTGGAGTAGCATATATTAATAATCTCCTCTCTCATCTCCATCTTCGTCTCTCGCCTCTCTGGTGGTCAGTAATGGACGGTAGCTGTACTGTGGGTTCACATATATAGTAAGTTGTGGAGTAGCATATTATATTCTCTCTCTCTCTCTCTCTCTCTCTCTTGGTGGACAGTTATGGACCGGTAGCTTTAGCTGTTGTGGGTCCACCATAAAGTAGTGTGGAGTAGCTCAAATATTATACTCTCTCTCTCTCTCTCTCTTATGGTGGCACAAGTACTGGACGGTAGCTTTTACTGTGGGGTCACATAATAAAGTAGTTCTAGTGTGGAGTAGCAATAGTATACTCTCCTCCTCTCCTCTCTCTCTTCTCTCTCCTCTCTCTCTCTTGGTGGGACAGTAATGGACGGTAGCTTTACTGTGGGTCACATATAACCAGTAGTGTGGAGTAGCACAAATAGTATAATCATCTCTCTAGCCTCTCTCTCTCTCTCTCTCTCCTCTCTCTCCTATTGGTGGACACGTAATGGACGGTAGTTTACTGTGGGTCCCACATTATAAAGTAGTGTGGAGTAGCAATTAGGTATACTCTCTCTCTCGTCTCTCCTCTCTCTTCCCTTTCTCTAATCCTCTCTCTCTCTCTCTCTCTTGGTGGACAGTAATGGCCGGTAGCTTTACTGTGGGTCACATATAAAGTAGTGTGGAGTAGCAATAGTATAATCTCTCTCTCTCTCTCTCTCTCTCTCTCTCTCTTGGTGGACAGTAATGGACGGTAGCTTTACTGTGGGTCACATATAAAGTAGTGTGGAGTAGCAATAGTATAATCTCTCTCTCTCTCTTTCTCTCTTGGAGAACAGTAATGGTCGGTAGCTTTACTGTGGGTCACATATAAAGTAGTGTGGAGTAGCAATAGTATAATCTCTCTCTCTCTCTCTCTCTCTCTCTTCTGTGTGACAGTAATGGACGGTAGCTTTACTGTGGGTCACATATAAAGTAGTGTGGAGTAGCAATATTATACTCTCTCTCTCTCTCTCTCTCTCTCTTGGTGGACAGTAATGGACGGTAGCTTTACTGTGGGTCACATATAAAGTAGTGTGGAGTAGCAATAGTATACTCTCTCTCTCTCTCTCTCTTTCTCTCTTGGTGAACAGTAATGGTCGGTAGCTTTACTGTGGGTTACATATAAAGTAGTGTGGAGTAGCAATAGTATACTCTCTCTCTCTCTCTCTCTCTCTCTTGGTGAACAGTAATGGACGGTAGCTTTACTGTGGGTTACATATAAAGTAGTGTGGAGTAGCAATAGTATACTCTCTCTCTTTCTCTCTTGGTGAACAGTAATGGTCGGTAGCTTTACTGTGGGTCACATATAAAGTAGTGTGGAGTAGCAATAGTATACTCTCGCTCTCTCTCTTTATATATATATATATATATACAGTATTTATATATATATATATATATATACATATATATATATATATATATATACTGTATATATATATATATATATATATGCGTTTATGGATTAATAACCTTGGATCCAATCATTCCTCCTTTCATATAGGCTTGATACAGTACCAAACTCAGCCTCATAAGGAGCTATATATATGTTGCTGCCTGCTTTCCTTTGTACTCCTTTGTACATCCCAATAACAATGTCATACTCTGAAATGTTGTGATAACGAAAGTCGCCAATATAGCTGGCCTTTTAATATGGACGACATTTGTTCTGTTTCTTCTATCAAACATAGACGATTTTGTTCAGTTTAGAAAATATCACATATTCAAGAGTGCTAGAGCTTCCTCGATTAAATCCCTCTATACAAATATGTCCTGAGCTCCTGTATTCTGGCTAACTTCAAATTATCTTATTACTCTCAGGGGCGGGTGGCTATGAATCCTCCTCCCCTTTTATAATTCACCTACTAGACGAGACAGAAAAAGGGGTGAGAGAATGCGAAAGTGGTCCCGGACCCTCTGTCTCGAGTCGGCCACCCCCAGCTATTGGGTATATGCCTGAGTACATACATACATACATACATACATGTATGTATGTATGTTGGGCGGGTGCCCAACCCCGAAAGGGGTTGAAATAGGGGAGCTATCCCCCCCCCCCCCCGCCAAAGGCGGCTTTCTAGGGCCTTTCCTAGCTGATGCTGAGAGGATTGGGTTCTAGTCATGTGGTGATGGGCTGGTCTATCAGAGTGAGAACTGAGCGACCTATGCCATACCCATAGCTTAGTCTGACTGTTCCTTTTACTTATATATTTTCTAGATCTCAAGTGACGGCGTCTCTTCCGTAGATTGACCTCCCAATCTACCAAGATTGGAAGCCAAAGCGTCACATTTTTTTCCTTTGCCCCTCAACTTTCTCTTCATAATTGCTGAGGGGCACAGGGCCCTGGGTGGGTCTTTGGTTTCCCGGGCGTTTCCGCACCCTCCTCAGCTCCCCGCCATGGAGTGGCTTCGGTCACCCAGGCTTTATTGTGGTCGGCAGGGAGGGTTCTGTGGGGGTGCTCGGTTATGGCCTTGGCCTTGCTCAGGGCCTTGGGGCTGTTCGGCCTGGCAGCTTGGGGAACAACAACAAAAACAACAACATACATACATACGCTCAGTAAAGGACACCCAAAGTAAACCTTGCAATTACCTGCCACCGCACGCTGGGTGTTTGACAAGTCCACAGTGACATTACGAGCGACAAAGGACCAAAGTTTTGATCACATCAGGGAACAAACTCAATCTGTATCGACGCCGCAGCTGATGTGAGTGTCGGCGGACCAGCTGCGGCACATTATGGTTTTGTTCTAGTTTGGGATTGCTTTTCGTGTGTCTGCAGTATCGTTGTGTACCGATAATAACCCTTGGCATTAGGTATACTTGGTCAAGCAGTTATTTGCACCCCTACAGTGATCATGTGGTGTGTACAGCTCGGTACGGTTGGCACCTGTGCCTGCAGCTATATCCGTGTGCCAGAGACGATCCTCGTCTCGGATGGGTGTCCGTGTATTTTTTATGTTTGTGATATGTTGTTTGAATGTCATTAGAGTATCATATATTGCTCCCAGGACCTTGGGTGCGTGTGTGTGTGTTAGGGGGTGTTGTTTATGGTGAGGTGGGGTTGTTTTTGTATTCAGCTTTCCAGCTTGTGAGGAGGGTTGCAGTGGATTTGGCTGGGGCTGATTTGAGTCTCAGCTGTTTGTAGTGCACCAGTCATGTAGTGTGTTGAGATAGGGTTGAAGGAGAAGTGTTGCTGTGAGTCTTATGTGTGCATGTGAGTGTTATGTCGTCTGCATAGGAAGCTATATTTAATTGGGGTGCGTTGGTTGTGGGAATATCATGCATGTATAGATTGAAGAGTGCGGGTGAGAGGGAGGATTCTTGAGGGACTCCGTTTGTAAAGTTTCTGATGTTGGATGACTGACCGGCAAATGATACGTGTGCCTGCTAGGTAGTTGGCCAATCACCTTTTTGTATTGGGGTGCATGTTTGTGTCGTAGATTTCGTTTGTTAGGTTGTGGCGGGGGATGGCATCGAAGGCTTTACTAATGTCGAGTGTGGCAAGTACTGATCTGTGTGGTGGTCTGGCTTAGTTAATGCCGTCAAATGCTCTTTGTGTAAGGTCTGTAAGAAGAGTGTTTTTGGAGTGCAGTGGCTTGAAGCCATGTTGTGTTGGAACGTGTATGGTCAGCTGTAGTACAAGGCGTTCTGAGACTTTGAAGGGGGTGCAGAGGAGTGTGATGGGGTGGTGTGAGGAGGGTAGCGTCGGATATTTGTTGGGTTTGGGGATTGTAAAGATGATATCATGCATCCAGATGTCTGGTATTGTGTTGTGCGAATAACTGCAGTTTGATATGTTGGTGAGTGTTTGTATGCTCATTTAGTTATTCAATGTAATGTTTACCTCTATACCTATTTAACCCCTTCTGTACCGGCGACATCTGTTTCACTTTATTCTGGCTACTATTAGACGATGTTATTCAGAAAAAAGGACCTCCAGCAATCTATCTCACTTAACCATTTTTACAACCACAGATCATTCTTAACCTGCACAAAATTGTCTGAATATAGCTAGAATAAACTTAAAAAGACGTCGCCGGACAAGAGGGTGTTAAGGCTTTGCACATACAGTATTAGTAAAACTTAATAGAGCTTTTAGTGATACCCAGACTAAGCTCTAAAACACGTCTTAAGACGCTTGTGTGCATGTAGCATTTATAAGTTATGCCCTGAGAGAGAGAGAGAGAGAGAGAGAGAGAGAGAGAGAGAGAGAGAGAGAGAGAGAGAGAGAGAGAGAGAGAGAGAGAGAGAGAGAGAGAGAGAGAGAGAGAGGGGGAGACGCAAGGGATCATCAATACCTCAACACCCTTCCATATGCTTCCATATGAACAGGCGTGAATATATATTTTTTTCTTTCAAAAATAAGTTTCTAACATAGGACAGCTATAGGAGTATTGCATTTCCATTATAACCTCCAGACCTATTAAAGTACGAGGTATAAATAAATAGTTCCTAGACAAGCTTCCTGGGAGAGAGAGAGAGAGAGAGAGAGGGAGAGAGAGAGGTATATGAGTTGAAGTGGCATTGGGTGGAAGGAGAGGCGCCGATTGACGGATGACCGAGAAGAATGGAGTCGATTCATTCGTCTAACAATAGATAGATAGATAGATACATAGATAGATAGATAGATGAATATATATATATATATATATATATATATATATATATATATATATATACTGTATAGAGAGAGAGATATAAACATTGGAAATATAATCCGTGTGTTATCCAATACCCTGTTCCAAATTAGTAGTCCGGTAATCGTGAACCTTAACCTCTGTAACTCGAGTATGGCTAGAGCAAAAACAAAATGTTATTTGAGTGAGGGAGACAAAAGGCAGAACTGCCTGTTGAGAGTGCATCCCCCAGAGTTGAAAGAGTGACAGGGCCAACATCAAGGGACGTTCGAGCCAAAATGCCTGGACACACGGAGTTTGAAGCAATTTAAGTCAAAGGAAGAGGGAAAGACTGATTCTGAGAGAGAGTTCCAGAGCTCAGCAGTTGAATAGAAGAAAGTCTGAGAGTAGTATTTCACTCTTGGGTTGGAGAGATGCACAGAGTAAGGGTGGGATTGTGTTGCAAGACGGGTACTACATACCCTATGTAGATGAGGTGGTATACACTGGGAAAGCTCTGAGGAACACTGAATATTGTAGTAGCGATAGAATAGTGAGAGAGATGCAACATTGCAGCGAAGAGAGAGAGATTGGAGATAGTTGGTGAGTGGACGGGAGTTAATGATACGAAAGGCTTTCCTTCCTACTTTGTCTAAGAGTCGGTGTGAGAGGATCCTCCCACACATGTGAATACTCAATACACGGACGCACTGTGCCCCTGTACAGAGCAAGAAGCTGTGCAGGGGCAAAGAACCCCTTGAGGCAGTTGAGCACACCCAGCTTCTGAGATGCTGCCTTAGCAAGACTGGCAATATGGTCCTTCCAAGTGAGAACAGAAGAAAAGGAGACACCGAGAATATTGAGAGAAGATGAAGGATTAATTTGTGTATTGTTGAAGTGTAAGGGATAGTCCTCTGGAAGTTCCGAATGGTTCGTAAGATGAAGAAATTGGATTTTGGAAGCATTAAAGGTAACAAGTTTTTGTTTTGTCCCAATTGGAAATAGTAGTTAGATCAGAAGATAAGTATTGCTTGGCTTCATTACGTTTGTTTTTGAGGGATTGCTGCTGTGGCATTCAGGAAAACTAATTGAGTAGTGTATGGTACAGTCGTCTGCGTATTAATGGATGGGACTGGAGGTACAGTTGAGAAGATCATTTATGAAAATTAGAAAGAGAATGGGAGATAGGACAGAGCCCTGAGGAACACCGGAGTTGATAGGATGAGGAAATGAGTGATGGCCGTCCACAACCGCAGCTATGGAGCGGCCGGAAAGGACATTAGAAACAAAGGCGCAGATGGATTGATAGAAACCGAAGGAGGGTAGTTTAGAAATTAAAGATTTGTGCCTGACTCTACCGAAGGCTTTCGATATGTCTAGTGCAATAGAAAAGGCCTCACTGAAGTCCCGAAAGGAGGATGACCAAGAGTTAGTAAGATATGAAAACAGATCACCTGTAGAGCGACCCTTAAAGAAACCATACTGGCGATCTGAGAGTAGATTATGAAAAGTGAAATGCTTAAGAAATTTGGATGCAAGAATAGTTTCAAAGGATTTAGAGATACAAGAGATGAGAGCAATTGGACAATAGTTGGAGGGTTGAGAGCGGTCACCCTTCTTTGGGGCAGGTTGAATGAGAGCAAACGTCCAGCAAGAAGGGAACATGTTAGAGGTCTGTAAATGTCCACACCTGTTCCCTGGCTGACCCTTCCCAAATGGTAGAAATATTAGCTCGATTTATCTAGTCGTTTGTGAGTTATAGAGGTTAATATTCAAGAGTTTTGGCCTATTTATTTGGAACAGGGTATAGTAAGCCTGTAGATACTAACATAATTAAACGCATTATATATAATTTCATCTACCATACTTTAGAAATGTTAGGCCACGTTATTAACCCATTCTGTACTGGTGACGATTTATGTATATGATTTCAGCTCCATTTAGACGATTATTGTAGCCTAGGAGGATATATGGTAGCTAAAAGGATTAATTGAGAGCATTTTAATGGGTAGACGTCCTTCCTAAGCTGAATAAAAGTATCTAATAGTAGCCAAAATAAAGTTATAATGACGTCGCCGGTACAGAAAGGGTTAATCAATTCCAATAATTCAAGTACCGGCAAGACCGCTTCAAGTACTTGCATCTTTAAGGGGGTAGAGCTCCCTGTTTATGGAACCCCTTCTCCCTCACGTTTAGCATATTCGCTTTGAGGTTTTATGATGCTCGTTTCTTTAGCTTGGCGATTTTGAGACCTTTCGCCTCATTTTGTTGTCAATATTAAGACCTTTCATGTCTTTTAGGTGTCGATTTTTTCCTGGCGAGCAATAGCGAGCCTCTAATTTTAGATATTAATAATAATAATAATAATGTAAATATTTAGAAGGAATCGGCCTTCGGCCGGGACATTTTTCTACTGAAAAATGTTAAATTGATCTTGAAAGGGGGTCTAGGGGGTGTTTTATTAAGCTTGATGGAGGTCTAGCGAGGAAACTCAAAAATATATTAATAAATAAATATATAGACCAAAAAACAAGCACTGCCCCCTTAACCCCAAGTTCTGAAGCATCTGGCGTATACTAATAACATTGTATTGTTTCGTTTGTGTTCGAAGCAGATTCATTATGACTCACTGTTGTACAGTACGTAGCTAATCTGCACCAGGGTTACCAAATCAAGTCTGCTAGATGGTATATAAATGCCGACAATCGCTAGAATAATACCACATTTTGTAAGATATCGCTCTAAAATGGGTCAAATCTCCAGTAATTTGCAAGAATTCATGCAGCTAGATGTAAAAAGTTGCTTCTAGATCCAAGTAAATACCTCGAGATCTAGCTGGGAAGTAGCTAAATTGGCAACACTGATATACACCGTAAAAGATAAATATATTATATGCACAACTAAATCAAAATTATTACTTTGATGATAATTCCCTTCCCAACCAAACCCCCAAACCAAAGAGCAGGCTTCAATAACGTAAAAGGTTCCCACAATGTCTGTTTCAATACACACAAATGGAGCGGTAATAGTGGATCCCGATAACCAGGATTTACACCACAGATTCATATGTCAACTTTTTATCAGAAACTATCTTCTGGCAACAATTTTCAGGCAATTTTGCACTGGTATGAGCAACTGGATTGAACCATTGTTATATATTGTTTAGATCTATAACATAGTAGAGTTCACATACAATATATTCCTAACTAAAACGTGTAACATGTATTAACCCTTTGAGGATCCTCACGGGTTTTGACAGTTCATTTTGGCTACCCTTAGACGATTTTATACAGCTTAGAAATTATATATGAGAATTCAAAGGGTAAAGAATGTCTCAACTAACCCTATAATTTCCATATACCCTTCCTAATCTAAACATCATAGTGTGATGATAGCCAAAATAAACTGGCAAAGCGCGTCATGATCCTCAAAGGGTTAATATTGGTGAAAATATTCATACAAAAGTATATGTCGGAGGCTGCTAAATAAGAGTTGATGATAACACTGTTGCCTAAAGTATATATCGGAGGCTGCTAAATAAGAGTTGATGATAACACTGTTGCCTAAAGTATATATCGGAGGCTGCTAAATAAGAGTTGATGATAACACTGTTGCCTAAAGTATATATCGGAGGCTGCTAATAAGAGTTGATGATAACACTGTTGCCTAAAGTATATATCGGAGGCTGCTAAATAAGAGTTGATGATAACACTGTTGCCTAAAGTATATATCGGAGGCTGCTAAATAAGAGTTGATGATAACACTGTTGCCTAAAGTATATATCGGAGGCTGCTAAATAAGAGTTGATGATAACACTGTTGCCTAAAGTATATATCGGAGGCTGCTAAATAAGAGTTGATGATAACACTGTTGCCTAAAGTATATATCGGAGGCTGCTAAATAAGAGTTGATGATAACACTGTTGCCTAAAGTATATATCGGAGGCTGCTAAATAAGAGTTGATGATAACACTGTTGCCTAAAGTATATATCGGAGGCTGCTAAATAAGAGTTGATGATAACACTGTTGCCTAAAGTATATATCGGAGGCTGCTAAATAAGAGTTGATGATAACACTGTTGCCTAAAGTATATATCGGAGGCTGCTAAATAAGAGTTGATGATAACACTGTTGCCTAAAGTATATATCGGAGGCTGCTAAATAAGAGTTGATGATAACACTGTTGCCTAAAGTATATATCGGAGGCTGCTAAATAAGAGTTGATGATAACACTGTTGCCTAAAGTATATATCGGAGGCTGCTAAAAGTTGATGATAACACTGTTGCCTAAAGTATATATCGGAGGCTGCTAAATAAGAGTTGATGATAACACTGTTGCCTAAAGTATATATCGGAGGCTGCTAAATAAGAGTTGATGATAACACTGTTGCCTAAAGTATATATCGGAGGCTGCTAAATAAGAGTTGATGATAACACTGTTGCCTAAAGTATATATCGGAGGCTGCTAAATAAGAGTTGATGATAACACTGTTGCCTAAAGTATATATCGGAGGCTGCTAAATAAGAGTTGATGATAACACTGTTACCTAAAGTATATATCGGAGGCTGCTAAATAAGAGTTGATGATAACACTGTTGCCTAAAGTATATATCGGAGGCTGCTAAATAAGAGTTGATGATAACACTGTTGCCTAAAGTATATATCGGAGGCTGCTAAATAAGAGTTGATGATAACACTGTTGCCTAAAGTATATATCGGAGGCTGCTAAATAAGAGTTGATGATAACACTGTTGCCTAAAGTATATATCGGAGGCTGCTAAATAAGAGTTGATGATAACACTGTTGCCTAAAGTATATATCGGAGGCTGCTAAATAAGAGTTGATGATAACACTGTTGCCTAAAAACCGCTCGTGTAAATAATGATCGGCCCAACAGCCATCAGAGCCTCAGGACATTTACGGCACTTACTGTAAGGGGGGTGACCTGCTATTTTTCTCTCTTTCTCTGGGTTGTATCCATTCTGCCTCATTCAGCCTACTGTTTTAAGACTTTTATCCCTATCCAGGTGTCGATTTATTCCTGGCGTGCGATAGCGAGCCAGCATTGTATGAAGAAATCCGACTTCGCCGGAGACATTTTTCTATCGAAAAATTTACGAATTTAGCCTGCTGTCAAAAACATTTATAAATACAATGCTGGCTCGCTACCGCTCGCCAAGCAAAATATGACACCTGGATGGGGATACAAGTCTTAAAACAGTAGGCTGAATGGAGCAGCATGGATACAAGCCAGAGAATGAGAGAAAAGGAGAAACATAGCAGGTCATCCCCCTTAAAACAATCACCTGTACAGGTTGATTGGCTGGGTGGGAACGATATTACTAATACAGGCAGTAATTATTCAAGCATCAATCAATCCCTCTCTCTCTCTCTCTCGCTCTCAACATTAGTAGTTGTAGATACTTTTTCACAAAATAATTATAAGATCTGTTCTACCTGGAATAAGTTTCCCTCCGAAGTTATATACAGTTCTTCAGTGGAGTAGTTCAAGAAGAGAGTAGATAGTATTTTGCACACTCTGTAATGAGTGTAGTGCACTAAACAGTCTCTCTCCTTTCACTTTTAGTATCTCCTCGAAATGGACCGCAAGGCCTTCGAGCTACTAACTATTCCTTGTAACTCCTTCCCTATCTCTCTCTCTCTCTCTCTCTCTCTGACATACTTTCGCCATTCCTATCACAATATTAGGCCGACATTATAGTCGTGTATAAAACGCACACAAACACACACACAAACAACAATAACCACACACACATTCATACACACACTGATGCATACCCTTCATAATACAGCAAAGAAGAATATCAAAGTTGTATGCCAAACACACAAACATACACACCATTCATATTACAAGCACGAGTTGATGTCAAACACACAAACATACACACCATTCATATTACAAGCACGAGTTGATGCCAAAGAGCTGTAAATAAACCACACCCACACAAACCCACTCACCTTTGCTTGTAGTTGAAGGTTGTGAATTATGGTGGGATGGTAAGCGGCTCAGGCTACTGTACACTCGGATGCCATAGTCTCTAGCCCACTCATAATAATCGTAGATCCCCTATGGTTCTCTTTATGCAATTATAAATATTTGGATTGATGGCAAGAATGTTAAGTGAGGGCGTACGGCCAGCCTTGTTTACACTACGCATAGCGGCGTCGGACCTTTGCCATCATGTTCCCGTCTATTTTGACTGCCTTTGGATAAAATAATGCCTCACCCCCCTATGAAAAATTGTCATCATCATATATATTGCCAGCAGGGAGCAAATTACCGAAAAATCGCCGTCAAAATAGACGCGAACTTAACCACGGCGATCAACAAATGTAAACATGACGGCGGCGGCGGCGGGGGAGACGACGGACCTTTGCAATAATGTTCCCGTCTATTTTGAATGCCATTGGATACAATAATATGTTGAGGGGGGGCACCCCCCCTTGACATATTGTCATCATCATATATATTGCCAGCAGGGGGCAAATCACCGAACAAATCGCCGTCAAACTAGACGCGATGTTAACCGCGGCGATCGCCATATGTAAACATGACGACCGTACGCCCGAACTCTACATCCATCCCGGATTGATTTTTGGATAGAATACGCTTTTCACTAAATAGTATAATATTGATGGATAGAAAAATTATATTCATAAGTTAGTTTTCAGAGACATACTTCCATAATTAGAAATAGGTGAAGTCCACGAATATTTATGAATTGGCTAGAGACTATGGCATCCGAGTGTACCGTCGGTGTTGTATATTTCATCTGTCCTCCTCTGTGCCAGCTGGTCAATGGTGCTGTTGGTGGCAGTACGAAGGTGGTTGGAAGGCACGAGCCATAGAATTAGTAAGTTTTGATTTTACGCACAATTCCCACGCATAGTGAATTATAGAGAGTTAGAATAATGGATTAGATAATACGATAGGAATCCCGAGCACAACATGATACATTGATTAGAATGTTCACACTTTAATTATTTAATGGGGTGCGTTCTATTACACTCAAGGCATTATATCCAGTTGGGGGAGGCTTGTTCTGGTCGACATATTAGGAGTTATAAACAAGAGGCGGCGGCGGAAACAATGAGGGTGGGATGGTCGGGGAGGTGGGTAGGGGAGGGCATTGTTTAACCCCTTCTGTACCATCGACATCATATTTATTTTATGATTGTATTCAGCTTACGAAGGATCCTTAGAAATTGTAAGGCTTCGCACTATCTCAATCAACCTTTTTAACCCTTTGGCTGCGGGCTGCTTTGGGCTATTTAGGGCCTATTCAGGCACTCCTGAATGATAAATCAAGCATCTGCATTAAATGAAGTGTATTCTGCCGAAAACTAGGCGAAAATAGCTTCAAAATGACACCAGAACGGACCGTATACGTGGTCTGGTTCACTCGCAGTGATCCCAGTGAAACGCGGGAACCCCGCTATTATGTAACACTCGCTCGCTTGGCTGCAATTATGAGAGAGACAGAGAGAGACTCGCCCGCCACACAGCCTTCCTCAGTGAGCCGCTCGGTGCTCTGAGGGTCGGAGATGGGCCCCTCACGCTCCCACCCACTGACACTCGATTCTTACGATTTTTACAGGCTTTTAAAGCCTGGAAATTGCTGTAACTTCCCAAAACATTCCACAACGTCACCCACAGCGAAAGGGTTAACTACCCCAGATCCTTCCTTAACTACACAAAATCGTCTAGATATAGTCAGAATAAAATGTAACAGACGTCGATGGTACAGAAAGGGTTAACAGTCCCACAGTCAACTTTTACCAATACGCTAATTAAAATTTGATATTATTATGCATTTATTTGTCCATGCATTCGTAAACTTTATCACAGGCTGAGGACACAATAAATTATTGCAATAGTAAGGCTAGTTATAGTGATGGGATTGGAAGGTAGATTGTTGTGTTGTTATTCGATAGATGGCGCTGGTAGTCAGGGGGAGAGGGCTAAGAGGCGTAATGTATTTTCACTTATATCTCGACAATCACTCACTTAATAGTGTTCTATATACTGTATGCTCACAACCGACACAGATCACTAATGGTTATCGTGGTAAAGCGGCGTTAATGTAAACTCTTTACTGCCACAGATATTGACGATAATCACTGAGTACTGAATCACTGTCTGTACCACCGGTCACCAGTCCAACCACACACAGACATTGCCCTAGACGTACACTTCAAGACAATAATCGTTGCTATAAATGTTCGAAACTATCACGAACTGAATTGAATCTTGTCATTAATTGTTTACCTAATATTTTCATTTCAGAGGTTTTGGTGTTTGAGGGTTTATGCATTGCTAGGATTTATGTCTTAAAGTGTACACTCGATGAAAAACAATCGGTACAAATTTTGATTACTTTAGCCACTGTTAGAGGTGTTTTTTGTTTTGTTTTACCTAGAAAAACTGGTGTTTCTGTATATTTTCTACAAACAAATTATTGGCAAAATCTATAAATCAGTAATATATGGCCCCATTACTCGAGTTAATTAAAACAAAAAAAAACACACACACAAGCTCAGGGAAAATGAGGGGTTAAGACATTTAACGAGTGATTATGGGTAACACAAACACATTGTCCACACCTTTACTAGTACATAGACATGGAAACTCGAGCCAAATTTTGTACATACCAGATGTAATAAAGACATAAAATACGATAAATGCGGGTCGATCCACACCGAAACGTCACCCGTTCCTCAGCGTAAACACACGATTGTTAGATATACCTAAAACTACCCTTACATAACATAAGCTAATTGATTTACCCAAGAGTAAGCAACTCTCATGAAATCAAGGCAAAATTTGGCTCGGATTTTCGTATGTTTCAAGGGGGCATAATTAGGGGTCCGGATGGATCCAAGATGGGTTAAGGGGGGTCACTGACCCCCTCATCCCTCCAGGAATTATTGTAATCATCATCTATGTTGACAGTAGAGGACATTACCAAGAGAGAGATATGATAATCCGCGCGCGAGTTGGTATGAACGGACCAGCCAGGTAGCCAACAAACCTGCGGGACGAAAACCTGAAGTGGCGATGTATCACGGAGGAAAGTTGGCTGGGCTGTGGTCGCGGTCGGACGTCTTCAGATACCGGCGAATCTGCGGTATTAAGGGGCATCTCTACATATTCGGTTCCGGTGATTGTCTGCCGCGTCTGTGGTCCAGCGGCCTCTCCCCTCGGCTCCATCCCCTTCCTCCATGCTGCCCTGCTCTGCCTTCGTCATCCACTGATCATCATCTGTGCCGGCTTCGCTCTGCGCCATCTTTGTCCTTCTGTGGTTGGTGGGGGCCGGCGATTCCCTGGACCCATGGCTCGCCCGCTGGAGGGATGCGGCGCCCACTGTGGTCGGCTCTGGTATCGGCAAACCTTCGGCTTTCTACGGGGTTCCTTAGAGGACCCAACCTCCACGCCAGTGCCTGGGCCACCTTCAGCTTCTGGGGATTGTGTTGGCCCCTCCGTCTTCGCCTCTGCTCTTCACCACGTGTCTTCTTCCTGCCGGGTGTCATCGTTTTTCACTTCATCTTCCCTTCCATCCTCGAGTCCTGGGAGCGTTGTTGCCCTTCTGCGGCCCCTCCTGGGTCCCTGACGTTTGAACCTCCTTCCAGGGAGGCCGCTGCGGCTTGACCACTACTGCGTCAGGGTTAATACCGCACTGCCCTCACAGCCCTTAAATCAACAATCAAGATCAAGATGTATCACAGACTTTACTCCTACAGGCGCCTCTAACACAAAATATTGTGCACACATTGGTAGGTAATGAAGTAGTGCTAAGGATATACATTGTGTTTCACGGGTAGGAGTATCGGGAAATTGCATTCACGGCGAAAATATAGAGGTGATAAATCGGCACCAACAGTTCTAGGCTAGTATGAAGGGAAATGTTTACACTGATGCACTGTATATAATCTTATGTGAACGGAATGAATCGGCAGATATATAAATCTGTGAGGTATTATCACAATATTTCGACACACTTAAAGAATATTTAGAGCGTTAGTGTAAAGATTGTTCTTTCCTCGAGTGTATTGTACAAGAATATCAGGAAGACTTTAAAAAACTAGTAGTGACAGGAACAAATGAACATACAAATAATGAAAGCAAGCATGCATACGTGAATTACATAAAACACATACAGTACACACAAATATATTAGTAAAACGAGTTGCATATTAAAGACAGCAACACACAGAGAGACATACGCTGAGATCAACACACACACACACACACTAACCACACTAAAACGTGTATATTGACCCCTTCTGTACGGGTGACGTCTATTAATATATTTTTTGTTTACAATATTTAGACTATTTTCAGCAGCTGAAGAGTGATCTGTGGTACTAAAACGGGTTAAAATAGATAGTTCGAAGCCTGTTTATTGCTCAAGGCTTGATTTAAACTGAATACAATCGTCTAATAGTAGCCAAAATAAGTAAGAGGGCCGTTGCGGTACAGAAGGGGTTAAACACACCAACAGGCAGAGTATGACCGTTGTCAATATAGACGTTCATCATTACAAAAGGGAGCGATGGAAATAAATACTTTTTGACATCGTTCATTTTTTGGCCCTTCCAATCTAACCTGTTAACCCTTCTGTATCGGCGACTCCTTTTAACTTTATTCTGGCTACTATAGACAATTTCATTCAGTTTTCAATGGTCATCCAGCAATTATCAGGTTTCGAACTATCTCACTTAATGGTTTTTACTACCACAAATCCTTTGTAAGCTGCACATAATCGTCTAACTATAGAATACAATTAAAAAGAAGTCGCCGGTACAGAAGGGGTTAATAAGTATAAAAGGGAGAGATGGAGACAACACAGGCCATACTATATTATATCGTTCTTTTGTGGTCCGTCCAATTCAACCAGTAGCTCTCAACCAGTATCAAACTCAACCAGTACACCATTTCAAGCAGTAGCATATTATCATCCAGTACCATCTCAACCAGTATCAACTTCTCTTTCTAACCTAAGCTTTCATAAACAACTCAAACAGTATATCGGTTGATGTGTCACTGGTTCAGAGCTACTGGTTGAAAGGGTTAAGGGGATATTTCCACTTAGGTTGTTTTCTTTACCCCCTTCTCCCACATGCTTAGCCCCATTAGTTTTGAGATTTTAATACCAACACCCCATTAGCTTGTCAATTTTAAGACCTTACGCTCCATATTTGTAAATGTTAAGACCTTACGTACCATCTAGCTGTCAAATTTTTCCTGGCGAGTGATAGCGAGCCTGCAATTTAAAACAAAAAATAGCCTTCGGCCGAAAAAAGTACAAATTTATCTCGATATGGGGTCTTGAAGGTATTTGTTTAAAAGCTTGATGGAGGTCTAGGGTTCAAACTGAAAACCTCCCCTTAATGGTTGAGTTGTCAGGATACCCATTTCATCATCGCTGATTGTTATGGACACAAGTTGAACATATTGTTATACACTTCTCTATGTTACTTGCGCAAGAGGGATCTGCGCAATGTATCCATTGTTCTACGCAACGCTCTATCAAACGACTTTCCTAAGCTGAATATAATCATCTAATGTTGACCAGAATGACTTAATGGTGTGTGTTATTAAACTACAAGTGCTAAACATACATTGGATTTGTCAGATGTTTAAAGAAATATATCCTATGGCTAAATCACTGTATTATAAACATCATTATAATGTACAGTATATTTCAAAATAGCTGGTGTATGTAATATCCAGATATCTTAAATGTATAAATATAGTAAGTTAGTCATCAAAGCCTTACACTCGGCACATTATTACAACATGAAAATACTATATGCTTTACGTTACAGAAAGATGAAGTGTGTAAATGGTGTCTGAAGCTAAATGGGTGTGTGTGTGTGTGTGTGTGTGTGTGTGAGAGAGAGCGATAGTGTGTGTGTGTGTGTGTGAGAGAGAGAGAGCGATAGTGTGTGTGTGTGTGTGTGTGTGTGTGAGAGAGAGAGCGATAGTGTGTGTGTGTGAGTGAGAGAGTACTGTATATTCAGTTTGAGCATTACAGTATCAATATTACAAATCTCAGTTCATTTACTGTTCCGAGAAAAAATAAATAAATATTGCATTCCGTCACAAGCCGAGTCCGATGAGCTACACCAAATATCCAGTTGACACTCCCTACCCCCCCTTCCCCCTTCACCTCCCCCCTTCCCTCTCCCCACCCCCCTTCCCTTCACCATCCCACTATTTTAGGTAGGGCTCTCTCCCGCAGGTCCCCACTTTTGTTTTTGTTTAGAGTAGCTCAGGTACAGTGATTATATATTCTTAACAGAATATGTAACTCAGTTTAGCAAAGCCCTGTGTAAGTGACAGGGATGATCGGTATGAACGGTATACTGTTAACTACTTTGATCATTACAGATACTTCTTGAGCTGAGTAAAACCTTGTGATGTTTGCCGGAATAAAATGAAAATTATGCCAGCGTAGGTATGAAGTTATCAGTAAACCCTACGCTAATATACAGTATGTGTATGATCGTTAAGGTCTTATAATAGTTAAGGGGAGGTTTTAGTTTGTTCCCTAGACCTCCATCAAGCTTAAAATTACACCACAATTCCCCCTTTCCAAATAAATTTGTACATTTTTCAGTAGAAAAATGTTCCGGCCGAAGGCCGATTCCTCTTAAATTACAGGCTCGCTATCGCTCACCAGGAAAAAAATCGACACATAAATGGCACGAAAGGTCTTAAAACTGATCGAAATAGGGTGAAAATTCGTAAAATCTCCAAACTAATGGGACGAACGTCGTAAAATCTCAAAAGCCATGGGGCTAAACATGAGAGAGAAGGGGGACCAGAAACCTCCCCTTAAGGGGCAATATTCCTCCTCCATCGATGGTTATAAAGACTAACACGGGGAAGTATGTTTCATGAAAGAGGTATAAATAACACACATAACAAAGCCACTCCAACAGCTTCCCCTCTCTCTCTCTCTTCAACTCCCATTCTCCCCTCTCTATACTCAGAAAACAGGAAAAATAGAAAGTAGCTACGAGGTGCCGTTGCAAAGGCTTATCCCTCAATACCTTCACCTGAACTTTGTGATTTACGTAAACAGTTTGGAAGCAGACCAACACCAAAACGGCCACACTCCTCAACGGCCATAACCGAAACAGACACAGACCAAAACGCCCATAATCCTAAACACCCAAGGGGATAAATTAGATTAGGTTAAGTTTTATATAGTTTGGTTAATTTATATGAAGTTAGGTTAACTTAGTTTAGGTTATCATAGCTTTAATTGATTAGTTAAGTTATCTTATACTGGTTTGCAGACTATAGCTATCTTGGCCTACTGCCGCTTTGCATGTGACCATTTAATTTGTGGCCGTTTTAGTTGTGGCCGTATCGGAGTGTGGCCGTTTTAAGGGGGTTAGTACTCGCTTTTTCTGGACCCCCTTCTCCCTCATGTTTAGCATATTAGTTTTGAGGTTTTAAGACGTTCGTTCCGTTAATTTGGCGATTTTGAGACCTTTCGCCTCATTTTTATTGTCATTATTAAGACCTTTCGTGCCCTTTAGTTGTCGATTTTTTCCTGGCGAGCAATAGAGAGCCTCTAATTTTAGAAGGAACCAGCCTTCGGCCAAGACATTTTTCTACCGAAAAATGTACAAATTTATCTTGAAAGGGGGTCTAGGGAGTGATTTTCTAATCTTGATGGAGGTCAAGCGAGGAAACTCAAAAATATATAAATAGATAGAAATATAGACCAGCCACCAAGCACTACCCCCTTAACTTGGAGCCATTAAGGGGGTATCCCACTGTGCGACTTTTCGATGGCGGACGCCCAGCAACAGAGGGCGACAGGATTTTTTTGTCTATGTCCCAAAATTCGCCATAGCCATATTCGCTCGAATATTCTCCAATTGTTGCCGAAATCGCACAACGGTCGCCCTAGCGTCGCCCATGTTCGCCCAGATGCGCCGTTAAATTTTGAGCATACCCAAAAACCGGTTGCGAATTCAAAATTGTTGGCGAATGTTGTGCGACATTCGCCCTTTGTCTCACTTCATTCGCCGTTGGTCGCACTATAGTCGCACAATTCGCACCATTGTCGTCTGATTCGCCAATTTCCAAATTCCAATTATTGGCAACGCTGCTTTTTGAGCGAATACTCGAGACAGTAGCGCGAATACAGCGAATGTGTCGTGTCGACGAATTATTGCCAATGCCATACGAATGACATGCGATATGTGGCGAACTAAGGCGATTGGTGGGTTTTTATGTGACTGTTGATGTGTCTCTCACTATAGTCTGTTTCTTTTCAACTGGCGATAAAAAAATGCAAAGTTCCCACCAGGATTCTCAGTTATTTTGAAGATTTTCTAGTGAAATGTGGTGCTACTTATATAAACTTGGACTTAATATGATGCCGAGACATGGTTTCATATTTTTCCATTAAGTATCGAGAAATTAGGGATTCAATACCATCAGATGAAATGAAACAGTGTATACCGTTTATACCGGCGTATAAAGAAACATTTCTAAGCCTTAAATAAACCCTCCAAAGCCATGGGTGGTCTTGTACAGTCGTCAGGATGAATTCGTTTCATTTCCCCTGGGCTAGACGTTAGTAGCACTGCACGGTGGAGAGGTATCCCCTCTACCTCCTTTCCTTGTTGGTTCCATAACTCCACCGAAACCCTCCCATTTTCTCTCCGACCCCAGCACTACACCCTCCCTCCCTTCTCTCGCTCTCACCCAGCGACTTCTGGACCTCACCAATTGCATGTATTCTGAACAACTAATGAAGGAATGCAATGTATCATAGTTAGAGTTAAGTATGAGCTTTACTAAATTTGAAATCAAGAGAGAGAGAGAGAGAGGGTGAGTGGGGGGGGGGGAGGGAATGTTCGACGAAAACCTTACATATTATGATTCGAGTGATTCCTACTGATACATTTAGGCCTACCATTGAAACCTGAAAGTTTCATACCGATTCACTGATGGTTTAATACTGTTGAACTATCATACTCTAATAAAACTGCCAAACTAAGCCACGCGAAGTGGTATTTCCTTTTCATCGTTGTAATGGCTCAGGCTCGGCTACGTAACAAGCTTGAGACAACGAGGACCGTCTGTGTCAATTCCACCATGAGTCTCTCCCATCAATAAACACACAAAATAAACCATTCAATTATTTTGAATTATGTCTTTGTATAACATTATTTAATACTAATATAACTACTTATTAGCACCGTATACAAGAACTAAACATTTGCTTAATAATTTTCTCCACAAACCTCACTGCTTCCAGACATTTCAGGACTCATTAAGTGTAAACAGCCAATTTGCCAATACATGCTATGAATTATTGCCGAGAATGTGCCCCGTGAGTCGGCCATGTGACTGCATTACGTGAATTCAACACTCTTAACATAGCTATCTACCCAATCATTAGGCCATATTGCTTTCCTAATTGACCATAATGTAAAACTACTCTATATAAACGGGACACGAACTACCCTCGGGCAAGGTACTGTAGTTTCTGAAAGGAGGCTCCAGCTATAAAAATATTACTTTATTTAAACAGGGTAAATAATCGTGAAGGGTTGATAACCAATATATATGCCCTATTTGTACTAACTACCCCTAGGGCACTCTTACGCTCATCTATCCATTAACTACCCCTAGGGCACTCTTACGTTCATCTATCCATTAACTACCCCTAGGGCACTCTTACGCTCATCTATCCATTAACTACCCCTAGGGCACTCTTACGCTCATCTATCCATTAACTACCCCTAGGGCACTCTTACGTTCATCTATCCATTAACTACCCCTAGGGCACTCTTACGCTCATCTATCCATTAACTACCCCTAGGGCACTCTTACGTTCATCTATCCATTAACTACCCCTAGGGCACTCTTACGCTCATCTATCCATTAACTACCCCTAGGGCACTCTTACGCTCATCTATCCATTAACTACCCCTAGGGCACTCTTACGTTCATCTATCCATTAACTACCCTAGGGCACTCTTACGCTCATCTATCCATTAACTACTCCTAGAGATCTCTTACGCTCATCTATCCATTAACTACCCCTAGGGCACTCTTACGCTCATCTATCCATTAACTACCCCTAGGGCACTCTTACGCTCATCTATCCATTAACTACCCCTAGGGCACTCTTACGCTCATCTATCCATTAACTACCCCTAGGGCACTCTTACGCTCATCTATCCATTAACTACCCCTAGGGCACTCTTACTACCCCTAGGGCACTCTTACGTTCATCTATCCATTAGGGTGGGTCATATTATAAAGTTCCCTTTCCCTCAACACTTACGTTCACCCATACATTAGGGAAGGACTTATTCATATTGTCACCTTACCCTTAAAACCTTGCCATAAGGTTACTCTATTTTATCAGGTATCTTGTGTTGTAACCAAGTTAAGGGGGGCGTCCGCTATGGCTATGTAGCAATATGGGTTGAAACATAGCAAATTGTGTTAAATACTCCCTGAGTAATGGCAAGACGTAGAGAATCTACTCCACATAATACTATTGAAAGCTTCACGCCTATTCAAGCTTATTCTCCTGGGATAACTTTCAAGATAATTGGAATTCACACCTGTTAAGAATAATTACTTAATAACTATATAACGCCCATTTATTATATCCCAGACTAACTACAAGAGTTATAATATTGAACTGATCTATAATTCTTCTACTACAATACCACTCTGTATAACAGTTTCGTGTATAACCAAATAATCTCATTATACCTTATATATAATTATATAAGTGTGTATATCTACCCCTCATACCTGGTATATCCATAAACACTGTACAGTAACGTTAACCCTACTAGTAACGGTAGTAATTAGCAGCTTCAGGTTAGGTTTCGTTATTTCACATTTTTAATGTGCAGGAGATGGTGATCGAGAGATGTGTGTGAAATACTTCATTCCTTCATCAGGTGTTCAGAATAAATGTAATCGGTGAGGTGCCAGAAGTAGCTCCTAGCTGGGTAAGAGGGAGAGAAGGGAGGGTGGGTGTAGTTCTGGGGTCGGAGAGAAAATGGGAGGGTTTAGGTGGGGGTATGGAACCAACAAGGAAAGGGGGTAGAGGGGATACCTCTCTACCGTGCAGTGCTACTAACAGGGAAAATGAAACGAATTAATCCTGACGACTGTACAAAGAAAATAATTTCAATGCAAGTGAATTGGAGCACCAAGATTCATCAGCTGATTTTCCGAGTGACCAAAATCCCCGAAATACGATCATTTAATCATAAGTATTGTATACATAACAGTAGGTTATGTATACTTACCTAATTAATTCTTCATAGTATTTCATAATATACTTATATAACACGAGTTATAAGTTCAAACTATGGTTCAAATTAAAAGTCAGTGTACCGGAACCATTACCGAAACACGTGTTGTGTGTGTTATTGTTGTGTGGCTATGTCGAGTGTGTATGTGAGGCATAGTTATTTCAAAAGGCCCTGTCTAAGCTGTATTTAAGGGAACGTTCGAATGGGGCGAACGTCTTAAAATTTCAAAAGGAATGGTGCTAAACATGACGGAGATAGGGGTTTAGAATAAAATCCTTCAAGTGGAAATCGACCCTTAAATCGACAAATGATAACTTTAATTAGAGGAAACAAACTATCATAATAGTGAAAGTGTTAATTTAATAGTTACTTCTACTTAACCCTTTAAAGTTTAGGACGCATTTTGACTACCTTTAGACGATTTTATCCAGCTTAGGAATGATCTGTGGAACTAGAAGGGTAAAGAGTATCTCAATTAACCCTCTGACCTCCATCTACACTTCCTAATCTGAATACAATAGTCTTATAATAATTGGAAGGAAACAAAAAATAAATCCATCATTGTATCTTAAGTGGGGACACACCTATTTCATAGATGCACTGACACTCAGACATACCCACACAATTATATTTACATTTTGATTCGAGGGCATAATTATGTTTTTGTAATAGACCTTATGTAAACGAGATTGTGAACTTCGAACGAAAATATAAAACAAAGTTAATGTTCTCTATAGGACTGTTAATTGTTCAGAATAATTCGTCAGTGTATCATTGTTGTTTTCCCAAGTATTTTTCAGATATTCCGGGATAAGGCGTGTACACATTGATCCATAGATACACACACACACACACCTCCCCGTGGCGTAACTGATAGCGCGTCTGGCTCACAACCAGAAGGTCCGGGGTTCGAGACCCGGGCGGGGAAGAGACATTTGGGCAAGTCTCCTAACGGTGTAGCCTCTGTTCACCTAGCAGTATAAATAGGAACCTGGTGTAAGTGGACGAAGTTGTGACGTCCCATCTGGGGTTGGTGATCGGTTACAAGGTGAGATGGGTATTGTACTGGTCAACCTAAGCTACTGGTCAACCTAAGCCTTCGGGTGAGACTGGTACCGTAGTGAGAATGGTATCGTACAGATTAACCCTAAGCCTTCGTTTCCAGATGTCGCCAATTGGCTAAAATACAGACTACACACACATCCACAGCCATTCTAACGATACATAAACACTTAAGATGCATTTCACGCAATACATTCCCAGTTAAGGAAGCGCGATAATAATGAGCTTAGCTCGCATTGCGTGGATTCCCCTTGACGAACAAGCAAGTGAATAACACACACACACAGAATGTCCAGCTTTTCCACATTTTGCCTCTTCACACACACACAGATAGATAGATAGTTTATTGACCACAGCATCAAAATACAATTTATAATTATTATACAAAGACTATATATATACTGTATATACCAACCATAACATATATCATACTAACTGCAGTCCAGCACATAATTACATAAAGAAAACATAAATTATAAATTTTAAATTCCTATACAATGGTGACTCATCTCACTTTACTTATATACAGATAATACATCATGGATTATCCTACATGTAAGCTCTGGTTCAAAATTATCAGAAAACAAGTGTTCGATCCTTGAAAATAGGTGTTGGTCTCTAATAGCTTGTGTTAAAGGACAATCCTGTACCACATGTCTCTCTGTTTGTATACCTCCACACACACACAATCTCTCCTCTAATGGCAAGCGGCCCCTTCCCCCGCCTGTTCCACCTGCCTGTTTCACATGCTAGGTAGTGTCCACTTACACGAAATTGTGTGAATGATTATCTGTGTGCTTCATTAATTGTGTGTCTCTCTTTGTACATATGATGAACAGAAACATCTGGGTTTAATATCTTTATAAGCTATCCGTCTGGAAGAGGCACTGTTTGCGATGCTATCTTTCACATTCTGCATTGCCATACTCAGATCCATCACATCGGTATTTATTAATTCCCTAATCAACCTACTTGTCAGTGTATTCGTGTTAATAACTAGCTTAATTATTATAATGGATCATCTTCATACAGGGATCTCTCTTGCCACATGGAACGAAAATATCTACGTTGTTTATATTTAATTAAATCGTGCAAAGGTGGACATCCTGACTCAACATAACATACATCGTTACATGTAGATTTTCTTACCCCTAACAACTTCTTAATACACCAATTATATAATTTCACCATTGGTTTGAGATCCGCTGCTATCCACGATTCACACCCATAAATGAGCGAAGACATGAGAGCTGCCTCGAATACTCGCCGCTTCACAATGAACGGAACGTCGTTGTTCTTACTAATAAATGACACAAATGTATGCACATGTGGCATCTTGGCATTAGCATGGGCTTTAATGGCGAATGAGGTAGAGCCATTACTCGTGAACGGTGAACCCAAATATAAATACATATCACATCGTTGAACCACTAACTCGTTCACGATTAACGGCTCAGAATCTGCATCACTACCCCTGATAACAAAGAAGTTAGTCTTAGATTGATTAATTTTCATTCCATAATCAGCACAATAATTTTGAAGCACGGTTAATTTCATGATCATGTTACGTCTAGATGTGGAAAGCAACACTGTATCATCCATAAGAACAAGGATATGTAACCACTGCAAGAAACCGTCATGCTCACATCCCTCCTTGATTAACCGAATCAGATCATCCACTAAAATTATGAATAATAAACAGGAAGTGGGTGAGCCCTGTCTTACCCCGAGAGTTATTAAAACTAAATCAGTACCGATCCAGCTCTCTGTTACCGTATAAATGGCTACTAAGGCACACAGCATTACTGTCCCACAGCCTAAGCGACGTAACACTCTAAATAAGGTATGTCTTGGAACCCTATCATAAGCTTGAGAAGAATCAACGAAGGTTACAAATAGGGTTAACTTCTTCCTCCTTGCCATATTACACAACAATCTTAAAGAAACTATATGTTCTAGGCAACCTCTTTTCTCCTGAGCCCCGGCCTGTTCCCTGCACGGTTTGAACCACGGCTTCAATCTTGAACATAGAACCATATCATATAATTTAACAATACCGTTAATTATATTTATACCTCTATAATTCTTAACATTTTTCCTGTCACCTTTCTTATTTTGTTTTACTAATTTAGCTCTTGACCATGCTAGCGGGTAAGCACCAGAGTAAAATATAGTGTTAACAATAGTCGCCAACAAAATGAGCCATTGGCCAGTAACATTTTTAAGATGCCGGGATATAACCCATCACGGCCCGAAGCCTTGTCTGATTTTAACACTCTTGCCTGACTTTGGACTTCCATAAGGAAAATTGGTTCATCACACACACACACACAATGTCCAGCTTTTCCTCATTTTGCCTCTTCACACACACACAAACACACACATAGAATGTCCAGCTTTTCCACATGTTGCCTCTTCACACACACACACACTCACTACAGCACGCACACATGCACACACACTCTACAACACACTCTCACACACAGAATGTCCATCCTTTCCACATTTCGCATTTTCACACACACAAACACACACACACACATGGCATTCGCCATATTCGCCATAAGTCGCACAACCTCCGCGGTGATATGTGTATGTGTGTGAGAAACGGGCGGCCGGTTTGGTGGTTGAGTTATATGTTGGAGGGGGGAACATAATCACGCGTGTTCCCAAGTTAGGTCATCGATACTGTAGAACTAGGTCAATTAATCTCACTCTCCTATAGCAAAATCATAATATATGAATATAGAAATGGATAAATAGACAACTAATAACACAACAACCACAACCTACTCCATTATAGAACGAAACATCAATCAACCAATCAATAAATAAGTACATACATAAAATATATATATTAATAACAAAGCAACCACAACCTACTCTCCTATAGAACTAAAAATATATAAATAAATATATACATATAGTATATATACTGTATATATATAAATAAATAAGTAAATAAATATATAAATAAACAAATAATAACAAAACAACAAAACCTAAAGGTCCCGTATTAAAATCCTCACAGCATTATAACCAAAGTTTATCAGCTGACTTACAATGATTAATGTAGCCTGATTTCTGCCATGTCTCTTAACAACTTAACACATCATAACACATCATAAAATCTTACAGACTATTCAAAACAAAGCCCTGAAGATCATTACAGGCTGCACAGCTACTGCACCCACAGATCACCTACATCACCAAGACCACCCACTAAACTACATGGCAACACACCCACAGACACCAAGAAATATCAAAACAACACCCAGCACACGGTATCACACACAATTATTGTCCTCTCTCCCTCCCTGCCCACCCCGAACCAACTTCCAGAAGCACATCCATACTCATATCTCTCACCGGTCCATCCACTCACTCACAGACAACACGCAGCTGCATGCACGACCTCCCGAAATCCATCCTTCCGAATCCTCCCTTCCTCGCGAGGACAGAGTCCACCTGGCCAGGCTGAGATGCGGACACCATCCAGCTCTCCTGAGCTATCAGAAGAAACTGGATGGCTCCGTTGTCGACGCCTGCCCGGAATGTAACACAGCACCCCATACCATTAAACACATCATAGAAGACTGCATTTCACACAACCACTTACGCCAACAACACAATCTACACTCAATGAGAGCTCTGTGGGAAAGCCCGATCGTGGCCATGGCCTTTCTCAGGGACTCGGGGCTGTTCGGCCAGGCAGCTTAGGGAACAACAACAACAACAACAACAACAACTTAACCCCTTAAGAATTATGACGCATTTTGGCAGTTTATTCTGGCTAATGTTAGACGATTAGGCCTATATTAAAAAATATGCTACAGGGGGGCAATACCTAGTGAGTTAATTTCTCAATAAGTGGCGTTCTTAGAGTGAGGGTCCGAGTCTGTGGGGATGAGACTGTGAAGCGCAGAGGCGAGGCGGATTCAGAGATGGAATTGCTTCGAGCCGTGAAGCTTCACATGTCTCACTCCCTAGACTGGAGCAAGACCTCACGGGCCTCACCGTGTTCAGTGGTTGAGTGTAAAGGCTATCAGCCTATGACCCGAGAGGGAGTAGTTGGAATATAGAAAAAAAAATAATAATCAATTTATCAAGGCTCTCTCGGAATGAAAAGTGTGAGAACTATCTCAATTGACTCTCTTGTGTCCACACATTCCTCCTGAGCTGAATAAACTCGTCTACTAATGGCCAGAACACATTGTCAAAACGTGTCATAATCCTCAAGGGCTATTTTTGTTTTCTATGTGAGTGAGGGAGACACAAGGCAGAACTACCTGTGTCGAGTGCCTCCTCCAGAGTTGAAAGAGTGCGTACAGGGCCAACATCAGGTGATGTTCGAGCCAAAATGCGTGGGCACGCGGAGTTTGAAGCAATTCAAGTCATAGGATGAGGGGAAATCTGTTTCTGGGAGAGAGTTCCAGAGCTGAGCTCAGCTGTTGAATAGAAGAAAGATTGAAAATTACGTTTCACTCTTGAGTGTCATATGTCAACAATGACAATATTTCAGGATGGTTTAATTTATTTGGTCAAATAAATGACTTATGTCTACTTACGTGACTACATAACAAGCACCCGACTAACTATAGACTCAGACATTAATTATTTTTGGTCACTTCACTACCATTATTTTGCTCTCACTTACTGGCCATCAGTCAATTAATTAAGAAAAGTGGTTTCAGCGGCACTATAAAACACCATATATGGAAAGTTTGATAATTTGGATCAGGTAAGAAATCTGCAAGAAATCCAGAAAAAAGAGCCTTATATATATATATTTTTTTTTTTTTTTCTTTTCTATATTCCAACTTACTTCCTCTCGGGCATAGGCTGAGAGCCTTAACATTCACCGCTTTACAATGAACAGTGAAGCCCGTGAGGTCTTGTTCCAGTCTAGGGAGTGAGACATGTGAAGCATTCAATTGAATATTACCTAATAATAATCCTGTAACAGAGGATGAAGTAGGTTATATAAGACTAGTATGCTGTACATATGAACACACACAAATATCATATACTACCGGAGGAATTGGTACGCGTCTAAATTTTCGGGATATTATGATACACTACGGTATATATTGTATTTCACATTAACCCCTTCTGTACCAGTGACGTGTTTTATGATATTCTGGATACTATTAGATAATTGCATTGAGTTAAAAAAAGTCCTTCAGCAATTAACAGGCTTGGAACTATCTCACATAACCCCTTTTAGTACCATATATCATTGTTATACTGCATAAAAACGTCTATAGATAGAACAAAACTACAAATAATGTAATTGGCACAGCAGGGATTAAAGTTTTAATTTATCAGTTCCGTAGTTGTAACATTCGGGTGTAATATACTTAAAGGGGTAGTGCTTGATTTTTGGTCTATATATTTATTTATTATTATTATTATTATTATTTTGGTTTTGAGTTTCCTCGCTAGACCTCCATTAAACTTAGAAAAACACTCCCTAGACCCCTTGTAACACTCCACGAGCGGCTAGGTCGGAGGTGTGGTGGAGTGGTCTTGCCACTGGCCTGGTAATCCAAAGGTCTCGGGTTCAAATCCCGATGTATCAATGGGAAGATATTATTGGGATGGAATTTGTGCTGTACCTAGTGTCAGTGCATTACCACAAACCCACCGAAACGTCAATAAAATACCCTCATTGTTCCCTGATTAAATAGCACTGTATGAATATTCCCATATTCAAAATATGCTATAGGGGTGCAATGCCTGGTGAGTTATCTGCTCAACAGGTGGCGTTGTGTTTGTGTAAGTGTGAGAGTCCGAGTGTAGGGGTTGAGACAGTGAAGCACGGGAACGAGGTGGCTTCAGAGATGGGGTCGTTTCGGGCCATGAGTGAGCACCGTGCCTCATGTGAAGGCAAGATGGCAGGTGCTCGTTGTACTCTACGTGCTTCACATGTCTCACTCCCTAGACTGGAACAAGACCTCACGGGCTTCACTGTTCATTGTAAAGCAGTGAATGTTAAGGCTCTCAGCCTATGCCCGAGAGGAAGTAAGTTGGAATATATAAAAAAAGCGGGTGGTTTTACCCTAAACGAGCTTATTTCCGTGCTCTTTTTCATGCATAAACAAGAGCCAGAGCGTAATACAAGTATGTATCAGTGAAAGGGCGATAATTGAGCTTTCCAATGACACCAGAACCATCTTTCTACGATCACGGGTTGTCTTGCAACGATCGTGCAACACGAAGGAAAAATCCCTAAAATACGGTAATTTCCTGACATATTTCCCTGTCTAGGGAGGCAGTGAGTGTGGATGTGTGTGGAGGTGGGTCTAGTGCCGGCGCGGGAGCTGTGCCGAACGGTTAGAGTCAACATACGCTCCTCCCACCGATCGGACTCCCTCTCAGAGCCAATTATGTACTCAAAATTGCTACCGACTTAAGGCGGTCCCCGCCACATTGTCCTTTATTCTCTAGACCGCCTCAAGTCGGGCCCCGCCAATAAGGGGTTAAAGATAAATTTTTACATTTTTCTGTAGAAAAATATCTCGGCCGAAGGCCAGTTCCTTCTAAAATTAGAGGCTCGCTATCGTTCGCCAGGAAAAAAAATTACCGCTAAAGAGCACAAAAGGTCTTAATATTGACAACAAAATTAGGCGAAAGGACTCAAAATCGCCAAACTAACGTTACGAAAGTCTTAAAACCTCAAAACTAATATGCTAAACATGAGGATGAGGACGGACCCTGTGTTGATGAACCCCGACCGACTATGGACAATCTTACGGACAATCTTAGAATAGGAACGTGGAATGTGAGAGGCATGAATGATGACACAAAAGAGAGAGAAGTCTTGGAAGTGTTAGTGAATGCCAGGCTGGATATATGTGGAATGACGGAGACCAAAAGGAGTGGTACAGATGTCAGAGAGTGAGAGTGTGGAATGGGTTTGTGTGCTGGAGTGAGTGAGGGAACAGCGTGAGAAGCTGCGTGTTTTTAAGTAAGTAACAAATGCAAGGAGCGTGTAAGAGACTATGGGTCTGTGGGTTCAAGGATTGTGTGGGTGAGAATGAAAGTAGGAATACAAACGTGGGTGATTGTGTGTGTGTATGCTCCGACAAAGGATAAAAAAGTAAGAGAGAAAGAGGAGTTCTGGGTGAATGTGGAGGCGTGCCTGGATAAGTTTGGCAAGAACGAAAGAATATTTTTGATTGGGGATATGAATGGGAAGGTGATTAATAGGAAAGTTGATGGAGTGGTGGGAGGGTGGGGGGTACCGTCAGAGGTAAATAGGAATGGTAGTGCACTTGTGGACGTATGTGTGGGGAGGAGGCTGTGGATATCCAACACCTTCCGACACAGAATGATACACAGGTACACATGGAAAGTGGTGTGGATGATGAAGGATAAGGATAAGACAGTGGTGGAACGAAAGGCATTGATTGATTATATATGTGTGGATGAAGGAATGAAGACATCTGAACTGGATGCTAGGGTGTATAGGGGTATTGGAGGGGGTCTGTTTGACCATTATGTAGTAGTAGATAAAATTAGGATACAAAAGAAGTGGGTGAGGAGAGCTGGAGGGAGGCGAGAGGAGGGTAGAATGGTGATGAGGGTGGATAGGCTGCAGGAGGAGGAAATCAGGGAAGAGTACAGGAGAGCAGTAGAACGACGACTAGGTGGGTTCGACCTGCAGGATATGGAGGAAGTGGAGGAGATGAGTAAGGTGTTTAAGGAAGAGATTTGTGGAGCATGTGAGGTGTGTGGAGTAAGGAGAAGAGGGAGGGGAGTGAAAGGTACAGCATGGTGGACGGAAGAGGTAAAAATATCTGTGGAGGACAAGAAGAAAACGTATTGAGAGTGGTTGGGTAGTAGAGGGAATGAAGATTTGGAGAGTCAGAAACAAGCGAGGTACATGGAGAGAAAGAGAGTGGTGAAGAGAGTAGTAAAGGAAAGTAAGAGAAGAGTAGATGAGGAATTTGGAAGGAATCTGAGTGTAAAATGGAGGCAGTGTAAGAAACTGTTCTGGAAAGAAGACAAGAAAGTTAGGGAATGCAGCAGGGGAAACAGTAAGAGTGTGAAAGATAAGAATGAGAGAATGCTAGTCGAGAAGCAAGGAAAATGTTGAAACTAGCATGGGAGAAGGGGAGTGTATCTGATGACTGGAAGACAGGCATAATAGTCCCCCTATATAAGGGTAAAGGGGAAAGAAGAGTGTGTGGCAACCATCGAGGAATATGTCTTCTAAGCGTAGTAGGGAAGGTGTACAGAAGGGTAGTGATTGAGAGAGTGAGAGCGAGAACGGAGAAATGGATAGGTGACGAGCAGGGCGGTTTTAGGAAGGAAAGAGGATGTGTAGATCAGATTTTTACCCTGAATTGTGTTGTGGAGAAATATCTGGAGAAACAACAAAAGGTGTATTTTGCCTTTATGGATTTGGAGAAGGCCTATGACAGAGTGGATAGAGAAGGTATGTGGAAAGTACTTAGACTATACAGAGTAGATGGCAAGTTGCTAAAAGCAATGAAGAGCATGTACGAGGGTGTGAAGGCAGCACTACATGTGGAGAATGAGCAGAGCGAGCTCTTTGACCTGATTGTTGGGTTGAAAGACGGCTGTGTGATATCCCTGTGGTTGTTTACTGTATATATGGATGGAGTCATGAAAGAAATACAAGGAAGAGCAGTGGAGGTTGGTGTGTCGCTCATAAGGGAGGGAAATGAGTGGAAGCTACCTGTATTGCTGTTTGCTGATGATACAGCTCTGTTCAGTGATAATGAATGGGAGTTGCAGGGTCTGGTAAATGTGTTTGGAACAGTGTGCGAAAAACGGAATCTGAAGGTAAATACTGGGAAGAGCAAGGTTATGATGGTCTTCGAAAGGGGTGAAGCCACCGAGTGTGAGGTGAAGTTGAACGGTCAGGCTATGGAGATTGTCAGCTCATCTAAAAATCTGGGCAGTGTGTTGAGTAAAGATGGGACTATGGATGAAGAAGTGCGGGAGAGGGTGCAACAGGGGAAGAGGGTTGTAGGAACGTTGAAAGCAGTAACAAGAAATAGGGTGGTCAGTATGGAAGTGAAGAAGTCCTTGCATGACAGTGTGGTAATCCCAATACTAACTTACGGTTGCGAAGCTTGGACGTTTGGGAAGAGACTTAGACCAAGAGTGAGAGCGGTGGTAATAAGTTACTTGAGAAGTGCGTGCGGAGTTACATGGAGGGATAGACAGACGAATGAGGAAGTAAGAAGGAGGTGTGGTGTGGAGGTAGATGTGCTGGAAAGTGTGAAAAGGAACAACTTGAGATGGTTCGGCCATACGGAACGTATGGAAAGCGAGAAAATGACTAAGAGGGTGTACGAGAGCGAGGTGGAAGGACAGAGAGGGAGATGTACCGCGCTGGTTGGGAGGAGGGGCGTCGACTGACTGGGGACAGAGGTGCATGGGGGCGAGTCGTTCGTGCCCACCCCTTCGGGGATCACGGCGTCAGCCAATAGATAGATACAAAGGAGTACAAAGGAAATCAAGCAACAACAGGTCTAGTGACCCTTCTAGGTTGCTTGTCCTCCAAAACACTGAGGATCAAGTGACCAAACAGTGGTTTAGAGTGGGTAAGGGAACATTGGAAAGGGAACTACTGCCCTGCCACTAACGTGGTAGGACTAGGAAGTTAGTAGGGGACATATTGGTTAGTAACTGAGGGGAGGATAAAGTTATTCATTTACAAACGCAGTCAGTCGCGGGTTTGATGCGAGATATTTGTCTAGGCGGAATTTAAATGAATCAACGGTGCTGCAGTCTATAACGTCTCGGGGAAGCCCATTCCACAAGTTGACAACTCGATTGAAGAAGAAATTCTTAGATTCGTGCGAGTTAAAAGATTTACCAATAATTTTGCAACCGTTTCCCCGCGTGTAATTAGATTGGTCGATAGTGAAGTACTTACTACAGTTCATATTGTCGATGCCTTTGATGATTTTGAACACTTGAATTAAGTCGCCTCTTAATCTGCGCTGGGTTAAAGGAAATAGATTTAATTCTCTAAGACGCTCTTCGTATGGTTTGTTCTTTAGGCTAGGTATCATTTTGGTAACTCTACGTTGAACTCGTTCTAGCTTGTTTATATCTTTTTGGTAATAAGGGCACCAGGATTGAACGCAGTATTCCAGAAGAGGGCGGACTAAGGAATTGTAAAGGGTTAGGATAACTTCTTTGGATTTATGCTCAAATGACCTGCCTATAAAGCCAATTATTTTGTTTGCCTTCTTAACAACTTCTGAACATTGTTGACTCGGTTTTAGGTTACTCGATATTGTTACTCCCAGATCAGTTTCTCTGTTTACATTCTTAAGCTGAGTGCCATTCATCGAATAGTTTGCTTTCTCATTTAGGTATCCGACATGTAGTACTTTACATTTATCCGCATTGAAACTCATTTGCCAAATTTGGGCCCAACATGACAATTTATCTAGATTGTGTTGCATATCGTCAACTTGTTCTTTTGAGAGTACGCTATTTGCAATTTTTGTATCGTCAGCAAATTTTGAGATTGTGCAGGTGAGACCCTCATCTATGTCGTTGATGTAAATTAGAAAGAGAATTGGTCCTAGTACCGATCCCTGGGGTACCCTGCTACTTACATTGGTCCATTTAGATGCCTTACCGTTTATGACTACCCTTTGCTTTCTGTTGCTGAGCCAATTTTCTATCCATTTCAACACACCGTCTTGTATTCCATGCGCTTTTAGTTTTAGCAGTAAACGTTTGTGGGGAACTTTGTCAAAGGCCTTTTGAAAATCAAGGTATATAATATCTACAGCTTTACTCTCATCGTAGAGGTTGAGGATATCGTGGAAGAAGTCTAAGAGGTTTGTTAAACAGGAACGTTTTTTACGAAAGCCGTGTTGAGTATCTTTAAGTATGTTATTTTCCTCCAAGTGATTTACGAGTCTGTCTCGTATGACCGTTTCTAGCATTTTACATACAACTGAGGTTAAGCTAATTGGACGATAGTTACTGGGTAGGGATTTGCTGCCTTTTTTGAATATCGGTGTTACGTTGGCTATCTTCCACTGATCAGGCATAGTTCCAGACTGCAAGGATTTATTGAATAGTAATGTCAGTGGTTTGGAGAGCTCATTCTTAGCTTCCTTTAGAACTCTAGGCGAGATTGTATCAGGTCCTGGCGTTTTATTTACCTTGAGTTTATCTAAACAATTCAATACTTCTCTCTCTGTAACGGTGATATTGCTTAGAACATCTGAATTATCAATCTAAATCGGCGATGGTGTAGGGATATCACTGAGGTCTTCTGTTGTAAAAACTGATGCAAAGAAGGTATTGAGGGCATTACTCATTTGTACTTCGTCTTTGGTGTATTCTCCTTTTTCATCGACTAACGGTCCAACAGTTGAAGTAACTACTTTTTTCTTTCTGATATAACTATAGAATTCTTTCGGGTTTGTTTTACTTTGATTCGCAATATGTAACTCTAAGGTATTTTTACTTTGCTTAATTAACTTTTTGGCTTTGCGTCGTAGCTCTACAAATTTCACCCGTTCTTCGTCATTTTGTGAGGATTTTAATCTATCATTAGCACATTTTTTAGCAAGCAGGCAGTTTGAAATATCTTTATTCCACCATTTGGGCTTATTATTATGGCCTGGACGCCGTATTTTCGATGGTATGCAGTCTTGCACTGCTTTTAGGTAAGTGATTTCGAATAACTTCCAGGATGTATTTATGTCGTTATTGTTAATTAAAAAGCTCCAGTCAGTTTCTTTAAACATAGCTCTAAGTTTATGGAAGTTTGCTTTCTTGAAATTAGGGACTTTTTCGATGCTACTATTTGGTTCGTTACTAGTAAACTTTAAAGTGAAAGTTATCGTACGATGGTCGCTGTTACTGAATTCATCACCAACATTCAAATTCTCTATCAATTCTTCTTTTGTTGCAAGTACAATGTCAAGAACGTTATTACCACGGGTCGGCATTCGAACAAATTGATAAAGCGAACTCTCTTGCAAGTTCGTATACAAGTCATGTCCGGAGTGTGAAGTAAGAGTATCGCCCCACTTGGTCACAGGTAAATTAAAGTCGCCAAAAATTACATAGATACATAGATAGAGGGAGAAGGGGTCCAGAAAAAGCGAGTATTACCCCCATAAGATTAATGTAACTGCCTGCCACACAGATTATCGTGTCCAAACTAAATTAATCAACACCTACACAAACACAACACCAACAAACAAACACAGCTTCCAACACACAAACACAACCCCAACACCAACATACAAATACAACACCAACACACAAACACAACAACAACAAACAAACACAACACAAACACACAAACACAACAGCAACACACAAACACAACGCCAACACACACACACAACCCCAACACCAACATACAAACACAACATTGTGACGTTAACCACTCCGTTAGAACAGCATGGCTTGTCCTACAGTGACTCGCTAGGATCGCCAGGACAGTGGATGTGGCTACAGTTTGTGTATTGTTGTGTGCTTTATTTCATATGAAAGCTTGTGTCATGGCCAGTCCAGAAAGGCTCTATGTTTTCACCCATGTCAAGGATTTATATATTTAATTGTAAAGTATATGTTTCATCCTTAACTAGTAATGATAGGATCAGAGAGAGAGAGAGAGTAGAACAGAATGAGAGGGGGCGCGCAGTGTTTTTGCCCCGCTCGATGACTTCACGGCTGGCTGCCTCGCGGGGATTGGTTGAGGGAGTTCTTTACCATGCTTTTTTTTTTTTTTTTTTTTTTTTTTTTCTATATTCCAACTACTCCCTCTCGGGCATAGGCTGAGAGCCTGTACATTCCACCGCCCAACACGTCCGCTTGGTGACGTAATGTTTTGCTAGCTACTTTGGTAGTGGTTAGAGGACTTGTTACCGCTTTTTTCCCACGCGGCTCGAGCTAGTGCGAGTATATATACAGCCCTCTCGCCACTTTCTCCCTCAGATCTGGTTTCTAGAACGCATCCCTCTTATCCCTTGATACCTGTTGCCCGCGCTGCACCTGAGAATCTTTTCCTCTGCCTACCTCTCTCTTTTTCCATATCTTTCACCACCTTTTATTAATACTATATCCCCTCTGGTTAACTCTGCAAAATCACCTTCATGCTGGCCAGTTGTATTGTGCGTAAAGGTCTGATATAACCTATGTATGTTTAGTTGATAAGATAAGTTGATCACGAAGCATTGGTTGGCTTTCATATTGCCGCTTCCTATAATTATTAGTGTTCTGCTGGATTAGATAATGCTAGACTAGGGGTCTGATATTATAAGGTATTGTTACCTGTGAGTGCTGGCTTTAGGTAAAAGCTGCACGACATACCTGAGAACTGGAGTTGATTGGGTAAATTCTAGTCTGTGTGCCATTGAGAGTAGAGCAGGCACGAATGAGGGCTTTTTGCCTATACCATTCTGCACTGTTCTAAGCTTGGTTGTTTTTCTTTGAGGTACGCCAGGAGAACGCTTGATACTTCGGTATTAAGGTTTCTCAAGAGAGCTACCCTTCACTATAACGTAATATTTGACGCACAAACTTGAGATTTACACTAGGCTATGCGGCATGCCATGCGCACCAGCATCTCATATCATTGACTCTAGCTAGACTTTATCAATCATAGTAGACATTAAGTATATTAAACCAAGTACTCTTTTTATGCATACCCATTTATAATTACACAAGCATTTCGCAGCCTAGTTTGATGTATTGAGCCACAAACGACTTAGGCTCTTTTTGTTGAGAGGAATACTGCATTGTTGTGGCGATCATTATTGTTTGTTATAGTGTTTAGGATATTCTTGGCTCCGACGGCATTATATATTCTGCCTTTTTGTGTGCATAGCCTGCACGAGCATTGTTCCGCTGCCTGCCTTTTTGGGTTTCATTTCCGATACGAGCATCTTGATAGCATCTAACATTTAAAGAAGATTCCTTGTTGGTGTTGAAGGACTTCAGTGCACTTTCTTTCATGCAGGAGTGCCTGACATTTATTGATTAAAGTAACGTAAGCTGTAACTTCTCTTACCACCTTTCTTTGCATACCATAACCAAGCACCTTCGGTTATAGGTAGTAATAGGCTGTTTTGACATAACATTAAGCCTAGAGTAGACGCACATTTATTGAGAGTTTGAAAGCCTATTATTGCATATAGAACTCGGAGAGTATTTGTGTTCTTTGTTCACTGGGAATATACATCAGAGGTTGGATCTAGCGCTTTCCGTTGTAGCATTTATGCCATTACTAGTCCAATGAATAAGAGTCCTGATATATTTAAACCTCGGTCGTAACAAATGGCGACCTTACCTAGGATTTGGTGAACCTACATTTATTAGCAGGGAACATTTGTTGTTTTGGGGAATATTTTGCGGGGATCAGCAAGAATAATTTTGTTTTGCAACATAGTATAGCCCTTGAGTATTTCCGAGAATTTTTGTGTGTATATTGAGGTATAAGAGTTTGGGGTGCTTCTTTTCTGAATATTGAGGTGGGAAATTTTTGTGAGCATCATGTCTTATACCGGATCAGAGGAGAATGGAGACACAGTACGTCATGTCCAAACTGAGGAACAGCAGCATGATGAAATGGTTAATCAGGTGAACTGTGAGGAGGATGCTAGGATATTTTTGCAATGGTCTGTTACTGCCGAGCGGTTGGAGGGTGTGAATCGGTACGGTCTTCAATGCCTGGCCACAGCTATTTGGTCATGCGGGTACTAGCAGCATGACCAGGGATAAGTTGATAACGTGTGTACTGGGCAGGGTGACTGGTGAGCGAGATGGGTTGAGTGCTCGGAGCCCTTCGGCCATGCTTCCCCTACACTCGACTCCCAGCCATCCCAGTGGTTTGCCGACCCCGGGTATGCTTCCACAGTTGGGTGGTGACTGGCAGGGGGGGTTGCCCCTGGGGGGACCACCGGTAATTTCAAACATTGTAGCACCTTCACCTCCTCAAGGGTTATCTCCAGAATTATTGTTTCGGCTCGAATTAGCTAAGATCGAAGAGAGAAAGGCTATCAGGGCATCTGAGATTCGACAGCAACAAAGGGCAGGTGAGCAGCAAATAGAGCTAGCAAAAATCCAAGCTGAGTCGACTAGGTACTGTGCCGACAGAGACGTAGAGAAGTCGCGAGTAGAGACAACGGGACAGCGACTTGGGGCTGGTAACCGTGCTCCTGATCAATCTCTCTCGCACTTATTGAAACTGGTTCCGGTGTTTGATGAGAGTGGGGTAACAGAACACCAACACACAACACCAACACACAACACACAAACACAACACCTACACAAAACACACAAACACAACACCAACACCAACACACAAACACAGCCCCGACACACAAATAAAACACGAACACACCACACAACACACAAACACAACACCAACACACAACATACAAACACAACAACAACACACAAGCACAGCACCAAAACACAAACACAACACCAATACGCAAACACAACACCAACACACAACATACAAACACAACAACAACAACTCACAAACACAACACCAACACACAAGCACAACACCAACACACAAACACAACACCAACACACCACACACAAACAAAACACAAACACACAAACGCAACACCAACACACAACACCAACACACAAACACAACACCAACACACAGCACAACACCAACACACAAACACAACACCAACAAAACACCAACACACAGCACAACACCAACACACAAACACAACACCAAAACACCAACACAACACCAACGCACAAACATAACACCAACACAACACCAGCATACAACACACAAATACAACTCCAACACAAAAACACAACACCAACACACAAACACAACACCAAAACACAACACAACACCAACACACAACACACAGACACAACACCAACACACAAACACAACACCAACACACCACACACAAACACAACACCAACACACAAACACAACACCAACACACAAAACACAAAACACCACACAACACCAACACACAAACACAACACCAAACACACAACACACAAACACAACACCAACACACCTGCAAGCACAAACACAACACCAACACACAAACACAACACCAACACACAAACACAAACAGCAACACACCAACACAAATCACACAAACACATCACCAACACACACACAACAGCAACACATAAACAACACCAACACACAAACACAACAGCAACACTCAAACACAACACCAACACACAAACACAACACCAACACACAAACACAACACCAACACACAACACCAACACACAACACAACACCTACACAAAACACACAAACACAACACCAACACACAAACACAGCCCCGACACACAAAGAAAACACCAATTCACCACACAAACACACAAACACAACACCAACACACAACATACAAACACAACAACAACACACAAGCACAGCACCAACACACAAGCACAACACCAACGCACAAACACAACACCAACACACAACATACAAACACAACAACAACAACACACAAACTCAACACCAACGCACAAACACAACACCAACACACAACATACTAACACAACAACAACAACACACAAACACAACACCAACACACAAGCACAACACCAACACACAAACACAACACCAACACACCACACACAAACAAAACACCAACACACAACACCAACACCATCACACAAACGCAACACCAACACACAACACCAACACCATCACACAAACACAACACCAACACACAGCACAACACCAACACACAAACAGAACACCAACAAAACACCAACACACAGCACAACACCAACACACAAACACAACACCAAAACACCAACACAACACCAACACACAAACATAACACCAACACAACACCAGCATACAACACACAAATACAACACACACACAACACCAAAACACCAACACAACACCAACACACAAACATAACACCAACACAACACCAGCAAACAACACACAAATACAACACCAACACACAAACACAACACCAACACACAAACACAACACCAACACACAAACACAACACAACACCAACACACAACACAACACCAACACACAAACACAACACCAACACACCACACACAAACACAACACCAACACACAAACACAACACCAACACACAACACAACACACCACACAAAACAAACACACAAACACAACACCGCACACACAACACACAAACACAACACCAACACACCTGCACGCACAAACACAACACCAACACACAAACACAACACCAACACACAAACAGCAACACACAAACACAACACCAACACAAATCCCACAAATACATCACCAACACACACACAACAGCAACACACAAACAACACCAACACACAAACACAACACCAACACACAAACACAACACCAACACACAAACACAACACCAACACACAAACACAACACCAACACACAAACACAACACCAACACACAACACACAAAAACAGCACCAACACACAAACACAACACCAAAGCTGCACCAACACATAAACACAACACCAACACAACACACAAACACAGCACCAACTCACAAACACAACACCAACACACAAACACAACACCAACACACAAACACAACACCAACACACAAACACAACACCAACACAACACCAACACACAAACACAACACCAACACACAAACACAACACCAACACACAAACACAACACCAACAAAACACACAAACACAACACCAACACACAAACACAACACCAACACACAAACACAACACCAACACACACATACAACACCAACACACAAACACAACACCAACACACAAACACAACACCAACACACAAACACAACACCAACACAACACACAACACACCACACAAACACAACACCAACACACAAACAACACCAACACACAAACACAACACCAACACACAAACACAACACAAACACAACAACATACAAAAACAACACCAAAACAACACTAACACACAAACACAACACCAACACACATCACAAACACAACACCAACACACAAACACAACACCAACACAACACACAAACACAACACAACTTCCCAACACACAAACACAACACCAACACAGACACAACACCAACACACAAACACAACACCAACACACACACACACAACTCAACACACAAACACACCACCAACACACAAACACAACTTCCGACACACAAACACAACCCCAACACACAAACACAACTTCAAACACGCAAGCACAACTCCCAACATGTAAACACAACACACAATCACAGCACCAACACACAAACACAACTCCCGACACACAAACATAACTCCCGACACACAAACACAACCCCAACACACAAACACAACTTCAAACACGCAAGCACAACTCCCAACATGTAAACACAACACACAAACACAACTTCTAACACACAAAAACAACACACAAACAAAACTTCTAACATACAACCCCCCCCCCCCAACACAACACAACTCCCTCTGCACACAACACCACCTCTCATCCTCCCCCATGCATGAACACACTCAAGCACTTTCCTCCCTCAGTTCCCTGCACACACACTAACACACACACACACATGCCAGATATCGATGGTTCCAGAGAGAGAGAGAGAGAGTGTGTGGATCCAGAGAGAGACTGTGTGTGTGGATCTAGAGAGAGAGAGAGAGAGAGAGAGAGAGAGAGAGTTAGAGAGAGACCAGCCCAATATCTCTTCACAGAAACTGGTGAGTCAGGATTTACATGTCTATCCAGTATTATGTTTTGCTTTGACAGTTCTCCAGCTCGGCTTGGTTGGGTTCTGATGTATATGTGCCTCTGGTTATACATGTATATGTATGTGTGTGTGTGTGTGTTTATCCATATATGTATGCATGTATGTGGGAGTTTCTGTGTCTGTTGTTGTGCGTGTGTGGGAGTCTGTCTATATGTGCGTGTTACATTTTTTTTTTTTTTAGTATTTGTGTGCGTACGTGCGATTTGGTATGTACTTATGTGCGTATATACAGTACATTAAGAGACTAAGTTTAATCCTTTTGTTTTGTTGTATATAGCAATACTAGATTGAATATAATATTTATAATATTATACAAATGCTTTTTTTGTCTAACTTGATGTAAATTCTTAGCAACCAAAAGACTATTTGTTATAGTCTGTTCATGCTAGGTTGGGCAGAAATCACAACCCCTAACCTCTGTAACTCAAAAAGGACTAGAGTAATCGAGCTAATATTTAGCCTAAATAGGAAGACTTTGGTAGGGAATATGTGTGGAAATTGACAGCTCATTTGCTCTAGCCCTTTTTTAGTTACAGAGTATTACAGTATATGTATGATTGCATTAATCTTTATAATATGACAAAGATTACGTTTAACCCTATAGTCCAATCACGTGCCGTAATACATATCCACTCAATCAATGTATTCTGTATTGAGCCTAAACGAATTAAGGGGGTGGTACTTGTTTTTTCGTCGATATATTTATCTATTAAAATAGTTTTGAGTTTCCTCGCTAGACCTCCATCAAGCTTAAAAAAACGCCCTCTAGACCCCCTTTCAAGATAAATGTGTACATTTTTCGGTAGGGCCGGTTCCTTCTAAAATTAGAAGCTCGCTTACGCTCACCAGGACACAATCGACACCTAAATGGCACGAAAGGTCTTAATATTGACAAAACATAGGATGAAAGGTCTTATAATCATCAAACTAATGGAACGCAGTAATACAATCTGAAAGCAAATATGCTAAACACGAGGGAGAAGGGAATCCAGAAAAAGCGAGTAGTACCCCCTTAATACGATGCTTCTGACTATGTGTTTACATTAGAAGGTCATAGGTACAAATCGGTGAATACTTGTTTTGGTTGATAATGAATACTCGAGTCAAAAGTTCAGCACCAACTTTGATGACAAATAGTGTAGCTTCTGGATGGGCACAAATTAATCAGATAAATATACGAGCAAAAATAAAGAAATATAAAGGAGGACTGTACTAGAGATTTGTTAGTTGAAACTGGATGGAGCGCCACTTTACAATGTTTTAGTGTGACACCAATATTACTCCAGACGGTTCCAAGAAAACATGACCAACTGTGTTCTATCATGGAGGTATGTCGTTTGTTTCTAGAGCCCCTTCTCCCTCATGTTTATCCTCATAAACCCTGAGATATTAATACGTTCGACCCATTAGTTTCTCGATTTTAAGACATTTCGCCCCATTTCTGTCAATATTCAGACCTTTCGTGCCTATTATTTGTCGATGTTTTTCCTGGCGAGCAAAAGCGAGCCAGACATTTTGGAGGTGTAATTTTTCTACTGAAAAATGTACAACTTTATCTTGAAGGGGGGTTCTTGAGGATGCTTTTTTAAGCTTGATGGAAGTCTAGGGAGGAAACTAAGATAACAATATTAAGATAAATAAATAAACAAATGTATAGACCCATCACCCCTTAACAAAGCTAGTAAAGGATAATGTTCTCACCTTCAGAAGTTCACTGTATAACAAACTGTGAGGGTAAAGGCGCGGTTACACATGCTCGAGTTGCCCGAATCGGTGACAAAAGTTGCTCCGTGGAGCAACTTTTGCGCCCCAAGCAACTATTTTGGGACCCATTTGTCACCCTAATAGGGCAACTTTTGCGTCCCGAACGTACGGGACGCATCGCCTGATGCGGCAACTATAAATATGGCTTGCATGCAATAGTAGTAATGTGATAACTATATATATGATGTGCAAGCATTAATATACTATAATAATGCTCAATCCTTAAATATATATGTCATCACAGTATTCAATAGATTGGGATGAGAAAACGGTTTAATCAAGAAGTAGGCTACGGTATGAATGCGAAATTTCAAGTTTGTACAAATAGCCTACAATATCTTTAGGCAAGAATGGGAAGAATATTCTCTCAAGGGAATAAATGTGTCATATATCCGTTATCATAATCAACTTACAATTATAATTTGCTACAGTAAACGATTTGTTATAACTATATATGAATAATAGCTTCGTTACTGCAATGGTTAGCCTAATACTTCCTTCAGTATTACAAATTATGTATTCTGTATGCTTTGTAATCTTGATTAAATACCGTATTTATGCATTATAGGTTCGGTTAATGCGACGTGCTAAATAGTAGGCTACTCTTTACATAACGTAGTAGCCTACATGTACAGAATACGGTAATAGTGTTTGGCGTGAATTAATAGGCTATGTCGTGGACATATATTCCATATGTAGCCTATAGCCTAAATAGGCCTATATATATATTTTCTTTAATACATACGAGGTTGAAAGAAATGGCAATTTCTGCGTTGGAAATTTTATTATTCAAAGTTTCCAGGTCTCTGATGAGTTTTCGCTGGGTGGCAGGAAGTAGATGAAGGAGATGAGCAAAATTCATGGTGGTACAGGGTTACATAAATGTACATGATGATACAGGATATACGACGCGTTTCACTGGACAACCAGCATTATCAAGTAAGGAAGGAATGAAATAAAAGGTAAACAGGAAGGGTATATATAGAGGGTGGAGGATCAGAGGAGGAGGAAAACAGGGGGCAAAAGTCTGCTATTGGTGGAAGCGTAAACTAGGAGAGAGAAGGGGTTAACCGCTCCACGCATGCGCACTGGATGCGGGATGGTGGTCAGTAGGTGGGGTCGAAGCTGATTGGCTGCGTGTCGAGGGGCGTGGCCTAAGTTGTGTGGCGCCTGCAGAAGACGAAGCTGAAGGAGGTAGCGCGGGGGGCTGCGTCAAGGGCACCGGGGGGCGAGGAGGGGTGTTAGGTCCTGTAGGGTAGTGCCTTTTGGCAGAAGGAAGGATCTGAAGGTCCAGAGTTTGGTTGTTGATGTTGGGATGTAAGGCTTGGATATATAAAGCTTCGAGTATAGGTAATCTCCTTGGGTCACTTTCTTTATCGAGTATGGTGGTGTGTTTCTCTAACTCGTTGCGTGTGAGGTGAGGGTGGTTAGGGGTGAGATAGTGGTCTTTGATGGCTCCAGCCTGAAGGTGAAGAGTTAACCGACGTGAAAGACGAGTCTGCGTCATACCAATATAGGAATGAGGTCCACAGTCCTCATAATTACAGGTATGTTGGTAAATGACGTGATCGTCGGTCATCGGGCTCTTTATCTTGGTGGAGGCTGGTTTGTTGCGGAGAACGAGGTTGGAGGTCTTGGGGGATTTGTAATAAATTATTAATTTGATTTTGTTTTCCGGGTTGGTTGGGTGGACATGCTTGGAGATTATTTCTTTTAAGACGGACTCGTCATTTTTGTGTTCAGAGGACATGTAATTGCGGTAGAAGATCTTAATTTCATTGGGGGGGGGGGGGCTTTGAGTGTACCATTTTTCAAGATGGTGGTTGATGGTGCTGGAGATGTCGGAGTTGGAGTATCCGTATTCTACATTAAACCTACTAACACAGGACAATGCCTCAACGGCGATAGTGAATGCCCCCGCCGTTATCTTCTATCCTCCATCTCCGCCTATGTTAGGAGAGCCCTCACGCACTGCTCTACCTGGGCCGACACCCACCAGGAACTAGAAAGACTATCCCAAGTTTTAGTAAATAACGGATACTCCAACTCCGACATCTCCAGCACCATCAACCACCATCTTGAAAAATGGTACACTCAAAGCCCTCCCAACATTGACCCCCCCAATGAAATTAAGATCTTCTACCGCAATTACATGTCCTCTGAACACAAAAATGACGAGTCCGTCTTAAAAGAAATAATCTCCAAGCATGTCCACCCAACCAACCCGGAAAACAAAATCAAATTAATAATTTATTACAAATCCCCCAAGACCTCCAACCTCGTTCTCCGCAACAAACCAGCCTCCACCAAGATAAAGAGCCCGATGACCGACGATCACGTCATTTACCAACATACCTGTAATTATGAGGACTGTGGACCTCATTCCTATATTGGTATGACGCAGACTCGTCTTTCACGTCGGTTAACTCTTCACCTTCAGGCTGGAGCCATCAAAGACCACTATCTCACCCCTAACCACCCTCACCTCACACGCAACGAGTTAGAGAAACACACCACCATACTCGATAAAGAAAGTGACCCAAGGAGATTACCTATACTCGAAGCTTTATATATCCAAGCCTTACATCCCAACATCAACAACCAAACTCTGGACCTTCAGATCCTTCCTTCTGCCAAAAGGCACTACCCTACAGGACCTAACACCCCTCCTCGCCCCCCGGTGCCCTTGACGCAGCCCCCCGCGCTACCTCCTTCAGCTTCGTCTTCTGCAGGCGCCACACAACTTAGGCCACGCCCCTCGACACGCAGCCAATCAGCTTCGACCCCACCTACTGACCACCATCCCGCATCCAGTGCGCATGCGTGGAGCGGTTAACCCCTTCTCTCTCCTAGTTTACGCTTCCACCAATAGCAGACTTTTGCCCCCTGTTTTCCTCCTCCTCTGATCCTCCACCCTCTATATATACCCTTCCTGTTTACCTTTTATTTCATTCCTTCCTTACTTGATAATGCTGGTTGTCCAGTGAAACGCGTCGTATATCCTGTATCATCATGTACATTTATGTAACCCTGTACCACCATGAATTTTGCTCATCTCCTTCATCTACTTCCTGCCACCCAGCGAAAACTCATCAGAGACCTGGAAACTTTGAATAATAAAATTTCCAACGCAGAAATTGCCATTTCTTTCAACCTCGTATGTATTAAAGAAAATTTATTACCTGGCTTTACTAACATATATATATATATATATATATATATATATATATATGTATATAAGCCATATACAGTAGGCTAGGCCTATATTAATATACATAAGTTTTAATACTTCTAATGATAATGTGACAGGTGATATCCGAACCTTAAGAGCTATAAAATACCACATGGAACACATAAAATCGTACATATAATACAGTAAACACAAGCAAGGAAAGAAATACTGTCACAGCCTATTTTAAATGTGTAATACGTAAAACAAGGCCCCCGGGCCAGCCAGTCTTCTCTCTCCCTTACTTCTTTGGTTTATCATATCTTTATCTTGCTTGTGTTTACTTTATGATATAGCCTATACGTTATTATTGTGCTTCCTGTGTTCTTTAAGAGCTCTTTAGATTCGGATAGTACTGTAATTTATTAAGTAGGCCTAATCATTAAAATTACTTAAACATATCTAGTTAATGAATAAATAAGGAACAATACAGATGATAAATAAATGATCAGGGTAATAATAAAATAGCCAATCATGAGCGTGCTGCTGTTTCAACTGAATTGCACTTTTACCGACAGACGTGGATTCATGTCGCTTGTTTTATGTAATGGCGAGCAATATAGTCATACTTGCCTTGGTTTTTATATATGCTCAGCTTTATCATAGGGATTGTGATGTATTAATAGCGTGACGGGAAGCTAAAACGGCCGAATTAAGACCAATTAATTTCGAAGTGAAAACGAAAGAGTGTAGCCTACGGGAGATAGTGCAACGAGCAACTCTCTTCCTTCATGTGTAACCACTTGCTTTTGGGTCTCAGAAAAGTTGCCCGTAGCGGTGACAAAAGTTGCTTGGGTGGCAAAAATTCGGGCATGTGTAACCGCGCCTTAAGGATCAGTCAAATGGGATTCCAGGCTCTTTCCATCTCAAGTACCTCTTTCAATGTTGTATCGGCTTGCTCCAGCGATGAGAAATATAGACTCATATTCTTACAAATTTATTTTCCTTCCCAACACTTGATACCGAACGAATATTGTGGGTATGAGTTTTGTTTAACCCCTTCTGTACCGGTACGTCTTTTTAACTCTATTCTGGCTACTATTAAACGATTGGATTCAGTTTTAAAAGGGCCTCCAGTCATTAACACGCTTCGAACTATATCACTTAACTCTTTCTACTAACAAATCCTTCTAAAGCTCCACAAAATCGTCTAAAGATAGCAATAACAAAATTAAAAAGACAGCGCCGGTACAGAAGGCGTTAATGAGATTAGATGGATTAGCATGCCTATTTCTAAAGGTAACGCCATTTGTCAGGTTATTTCGTCTATTAACAGGACTGCGAATGGAAATACATGTTTAAGATTTTGAGTCATAGTCTTCCCGGAGATCTCCTCCACTCAGGGTTATAATCCATTAAAGCACTATGTGACCAGGGTTAGGCTATACCATATTCAATATAGGTAGGTCAGAGATCGTGACCACTAATCTAAAAACTAAACTAAAAAATTACATTAGATTGATTAAGACAATATTTCTACCATTTGAGAAGAATCATAGGTGAGAAAATGTGCAGCACATTTGCTCTAGCCCTTTTATAGTTACAGAGGTTATGGGTTACTATTTCTGGCCTACCTATAATGAACGGACTATAGCTTCAGGGAGACAAGCTGCTTACCCATTGCAGAAGTGGGTATTCATTAACTATACACTCAATAATTATATCTGGAGTCAGGGTGTTACGACTGAGGTTTAAATATATCAGGGTTCTTATTCATCGGACTAGTAATGGCATAAATGCTACAACGGAAAGCGCTAGATCCAACCTCTGATGTATATTCCCAGTGAACAAAGAACACAAATACTCTCCAGAGTTCTATATGCAATAATAGGTTATCAAACTCTCAATAAATGTGCGTCTACTCTAGGCTTAATGTTATATGAAAACAGCCTATTACTACCTATAACCGAAGGTGCTTGGTTATGGTATGCAAAGTAAGGTGGTAAGAGAAGTTACAGCTTACGTTACTTTAATCAATAAATGGCAGGCACTCCTGCATGAAAGAAAGTGTACTAAAGTACTTCAACACCAACAAGGAATCTTCTTTAAATGTTAGATGCTATCAAGATGGTCGAATCGGAAATGGAACCCAAAAAGGCAGGCAGCGGAACAATGCTTTTGCAGGCTATGCACACAAAAAGGCAGGAGATATAATGCAGTCGGAGCCAAGAATATCCTAAACGCCACAACAATAATAATAATCGCCACGACAATGCAGTATTCCTATCAACAAAAAGAGCCTAAGTCGTTTGTGTCTCAATACATCAAACTAGGCTGCGAAATGCTTGTGTAATCATAAACGGGTATGCATAATAAGAATAATTGGTTTAATATACTTAATGTCTACTATGACTGATAAAGTCTAGCTAGAGTCAATGATACGAGATACTGGTGCGCATGGCATGCCGCCTAGCCTAGTGCAAATCTCAAGTCTGTGTGTCAAATATTACGTTATAATGAAGGGTAGCTCTCTTGAGAAACCTTAATACCGAAGTATTAAGCGTTCTCCTGGCGTACCTCAAAGACAAACAACGAGCTTAGAACAGTGCAGAATGGTATAGGCGAAAAGCCCTCATTCGTGCATGCTCTATTCTCAATGGCACACAGACTAGAATTTACCCAATCAACTCCAGTTCTCAGGTATGTTGTGCAGCTTTTTAACTAAAGCCAGCACCCATCGGAAACAATACCTTATAATATCAGACTCCTAGTCTAGCATTATCTAATCCAGCAGAACACAAATAATTATAGGAAGCGGTACTGAACAATATGAATGCCAACCAATGCTTCGTGATCAACTTATCTTAACAACTAACATACATGGGTTATATAAGACCTTAACGCACAATACAACTGGCCAGCATTAAGCTGATTATGCAGAGTTAACCAGAGGGGGTATAATATTAATAAAAGGTGGTGAAAGATATGGGAAATGAGAGAGATAGGCAGAGGAAAAGGTTCTCAGGTGCAGTGAGGAGGACAGGTATCAAAGAGATAAGAGGGATGCATTCTAGAAACCAGATCTGAGGGAGAGAGTGGCAAGAGAGCTGTATATATACTAGCACTAGCTCGCACCGCGGAGGCAAAGCGGTAACAACTCCTTCAGCCAATGCCAAAGAACCCAGCCAAACATGATGTCACCAAGCATGGTAAAAAACTCCTCCAACCAATCCCCAAGAGGCCAGCCAGCCGTGACGTCATCGAGCATGGCCAAAACACTCCGCGCCTCCTCTCACTCTGTTCTACTCTCTCTCTCTCTCTCTCTCTCGCAAATCCTATCATTACTACTTAACCCGGTGAGACCCAGCGTCGCACGTGTTGCGTCGGCAGTGTTTGATCACCAACTCCCAGCGACGCATCACGTGCGTCCGACATATAAAAAACACTTACGTGGCTCGTAAGGTAGGAAATGGCGGGAGAATAGGAGGGGGAGGTACCGTAGTGTGTGTGGGAGCCGGGCCAGTAGGTGTGAGCGGGCCGAGACAGCCGCGCGGCTGGTGGTGGTGGGCTTAGTGGGGATAGTTTACACCCTTAGTTCACCGCCACTTTGAACCTTCATTACTCCGGTCGTATGGGAGCTAGAGGCTTGAGATTTATGTGAGACACTCCTTAGGATGTATGCCGTACAATGCCATACTCAGTTTTTACCCTACTGCTCCTGGGCGGGTGGTCATGCGGGGGAGACGAACTATTGAAACCCCGCCCCCCAAATAACCGAAATTATTATTTTTTTATTTCTGTCTTCATTTCTCACCATTCTCTTCCATTTTGGCTCAACAAATTTTGTTGAGGCTCCCCCCCCCCAAAAAAAAAATGTCCGAGGTGATTTTTTTTTTTTTTTTTTTCATTTCTCATCCTTGTCTTCCATTTTAGCAAACAAAAAAAAGAAGTGAAAATGGCTTGGGACGGGGGTGAACAAAATATTATAACTAGCCGGGGCTCAACGGGTTAATGATAAAACATAATTTATACTTTGCAATTAAATATATAAAGCCTTGACATGGGCAAAAACAAAGAGCCTTTCTGGACTGCCCATGACACAAGCTTTCATACGAAATAGAGCACACAATAATACATCAACTGTAGCCACATCCACTGCCCTGGCGATCCTAGCGAGTCACTGTAGGACAAGCCATGCGGTTCTAATGGAGTGGTTAACGTCACCAAAATTTTTCTCAGAGGCCCAAAGCTCAAAAAAAAATCTGATGGTTAGAACCCATGCTATATCTCTACTTCCCATCACCCAGCGACAGTAAAATATCTGGCACAGTTCTTCAACAAAACGTTTTACAAAATTATAACCCTCCCCAACACAATAGGTTAAATCATATGTAGTTATGCTCCTCAAGAGCGAGCTTCTCTAGCCCAGCATTCTGAGAGAAGTGCAACTCAGAATTACTGCTATAATATACTCAAAAAGTTCAACTATCAAAGAAAGAGTTTTTATTTGATTTTTTTATGTTTTTAATTTGTTTATTTCGGCCGCACTATAGGGGCAAGCCTAGTTTTTTCTTCTATACCAAACGCTCAACTCCTGCTTTACGACCCAAAACGCTGGGCTACAACCGCGAGCCAACAAGCACCAAGCGCAAAATACTATTCAAACTAAAGCAGGAGGCTACCCATGTGTCAATCTACCCAGGATCATATACCCTTGAAAGACAATCTGCAACCATGTTGTCACAACCGGCAATATGGCGTATGTCCAGGTTATATACCAATAACCTTAGTGACCACCTGGTCAGCCTCATATTCCGATTGTGAAACTGGTCCAAGAACTTGAGAGGGTGCTGATCTGTGTAAACTACAATGACCGGACCATAGGCTGGAACATAGACCTCGAAATGCCCCGGTGCAAGCACAACTGCCAGCAGCTCCTTCTCGACAACAGAGCAGCTCCCCTGGGCTGAATTGAACTTCTCCGAGCAGAAACTAACAGGATGCTCCAACCCATCATCGTCCTTTTTCATAAGGACGGCACCAGCCCCCACACCACTAGCATCCGTTGCTAGTTGGAAAGATAGGCTAAAGTCAGGGGCCCTGAGGATCGGGTGAGTGCACAACAGGTGTTTTACTACTCCAAACACCTTCTCACACTCAGGCGCCCATTTGAATTTCTTATCCTTCCAGTTATCCTCCACCTGAGCTTGACTGTCCCGTTCTCCTTCTCCACCTTGACTGCTAAACGTCATCACAGGCACAGTGAGAGGCTCAGGGGGGTGCCTCACATACTCCTTCATGAGATTAACGTGACATAACTGATTGCGCTTACGTCTGTCTGGAGCGGCCACCAAGCAATCCAGGTCCGATAGCCTCTCAACCACCCTATAAGGACCAGTGTACTTTGCGGATAAGGGATGACCTACAAGGGGCAGTAGAATCAACACCTCCTGACCCACGTGAAACTCCCTGAGTTTAACCTTGAGGTCGTACCTGTCCTTCATGAGGGCCTGAGAGCTAGTCAAATTACGGCCAGCCAACTCCAGACTGCGCAACATCCGTTCTCGACTGTCGAGGACATACTTGAGCATAGAACAAGGTTTTTCTGCGCCCTCCCATATTTCTTTAACCATATGGAGAGGCCCTCTGACACGGTGTCCAAAGACGAGCTCATTAGGGCTGAATCCCAAACTTTCCCCAGCTACCTCCCGTGCAGCAAACAAAACATATGGCAGGCCAAGATCCCAACCTTTCCCACTCTCAAAGCAACAATAACGAAGCACAGATTCCAAGGCTGAGTGCCATCGCTCTAACACACCCTGGCTCTCCGGATGATACGCAGATGACACAACCGTAACAATCCCATGCTGCGGCACTGCTTGAACAAAGAGGCTAGAAGTGAAGTTGGATCCTTGGTCTGACTGAATCCCCTGCGGGTAACCATACCGGGAAAAATACACTAGCAAGCTTCGGACCACCGTCTTCGCTGACCCATTTCTCATAGGGTACGCGTCAGGATACCTTGTTGCTACATCTCCCGACTGTGCATCACTGTCCTCCTCCAACTCGACAGCACCGGTACCACATTCAAGAACCTCCGGGTCTTCTAATTGCAATTTACGAATATCCGAAGGAGCAAGCTTATCTAAGTGTTTGCGAAACAACTCATGCCCCCCTCCTACATTGAATTTAGCCTCCCGTTGCTCTCTCTCTGTGTATCGTTGCTGTCTCTTCGTCTTTTAAAGCCCATCCTCTGCCTTCTTAGTAACAGTTAATGGGTCTTCTCCAGACTCGAAAATCGGTCCTAATAATGAGTCCCCGAGAATGTCCGTTGATACTAAACTCTCAACCGCATCAACTTTCAACCCCTTCTCGATACCTTTCCTCCGCTTGTCTAAAGACTGTTGACCAGAATGTGACTCCCTGGATGCAAGAGATCTGGTGACAACACACGCCATAGGTTGCACCGGACACTTCTCAACCCACTCCTGCTCCTCCCTACTCACGTCGGCCGGCTTCTCGGCAACGACTAAGGGTGGAGCCTCAGAAGTAGGCCCCGCAAAGTCGTTTCCGAGAAGGAGGTCGACGCCCCCAACAGGTAACTTCTCCACAATTCCTACATCCAGGTCACGAGTCACACCATCAACTTCCATCTTCATTCTTCCAAGCAGGTATGTCCTTGTTTCATTAACTCCCTGAACCACAACCACCCGCGCCGTATTTACAGGTTTACCAGTGAAATTCCTCAACAATGTTTACGATGCCCCAGTGTCACGCAAAGTTCTCACCTCATGTCTTCTATCCCCCCACTCCACACAACTGAGTCCCCTGTGGTCACTAAAGGCATCACGGATAGGGAATAAGCCTTCCGGATCCTTCTGCACTGGCAGTGTATTTACCTCGGAAGAATTGCCTCTAACAAACTCCGATGTCCTCTTGAACACTCCAATGCCGTGAGCAAAAGACACGGCTGCCGGAGGAGGTCGACTAGGGCACTCATTTGCCTTATGACCCTCCTGGTGGCACTTAAAACACATAAACTTCGGTTTCGGCTTATACTGTGATGTAAAAGGCCCCTGACTTTTCTTATACGGCGTGGTGTCAGGTTTGGATTCAGTTTTAGTTTCATTGCTCTTTTGTTTAAATGTGTCATTGCTATGGGGAGGGGGAGGATAACGGTCCCTAGCACTTGCATCATACTTCTGAGAGGACCCGCAACCCCGAATCAACGACAGCCGTCGATCAGCCATTTCTGCTGCTTCGACTAGAGTTCTTGGGTTTTTCTCCTTTAAGTTCAAAATTAGAACACCGCCCGTGCTCTTAAAGAACTGCTCCAACATCATTAACTGCTTAGCTCCATCAAATGTTGTTACCTTTTCAGATCGGAGCCAGTTCCCCATAGCATCGGACAAGTCCCGGGCGTGTTCCAAAAAGGTGCTATCTCTTCCCTTGGTTACACCCCGGAACTTCAAACGGTACGTTTCTGGTTGCAGTTCGTAAGCCCTCAGGACAGCCTCCTTGAGATCCTCATACACAATACATGACTCCAAAGGTAACGCATCGTAGGCTTTAAGACCCTTGTCTATTAATCTAGAGGATACAAGTGCTGCCCATTTATTCTCTGGCCACTGGTGTTCCTGGCACTTCTTCTCAAAGCGTGCAAACATTTTTCTTACACCACTCTCATCAAACACCGGAACCAGTTTCAATAAGTGCGAGAGAGATTGATCATGAACACGGTTACCAGCCCCAAGTCGCTGTCCCGTTGTCTCTACTCGCGACTTCTCTACATCCATGTCGGCACAGTACCTAGTCGACTCTAAATCAGCTTGGATTTTTGCTAGCTTGGCTCTCTCTTATATCTTGGCTAATTCTATTTGCTGCTGATGCTGAAGCTTAGCTAATTCGAGCTGAAACAATAATTCTGGAGTTAACCCTTGAGGAGGTGAAGGTGCTACAATGTTTGAAATTACCGGTGGTCCCCCCAGGGGCAACCCACCCTGCCAGTCACCACCCAACTGTGGAAACGTACTCGGGGTCGGCAAACTACTGGGATGGCTGGGAGTCGAGTGTAGGGAAAGCATGGCCGAAGGGCTCTGAGCACTCAACCCATCTCGCTCACCAGTCACCCTGCCCAGTACACACGTTATCAAGTTATCCCTGGTCATGCTGCTAGTACCCGCATGACCGATAGCTGTGGCCAGGCATTGGAGACCGTACCGATCCATACCGTCCAACCGCTCGGCAGTAACAGGCCATTGCAAAAATATCCTAGCATCCTCTTCACAGTTCACCTGATTAACCCTTTCATCATGCTGCTGTTCCTCAGTTTGGACATTACGTACTGTGTCTCCATTCTCCTCTGATCCGGTATAAGACATGATGCTCACAAAAATTTCTCACCTCAATATTCAGAAAAGAAGCACCCCAAACTCTTATGCCTCAATATACACACACAAATTCTCGGAAATACTCAAGGGCTATACTATGTTGCAAACAAAAAAATATTCTTGCTGATCCCCGCAAAATATTCCCCAAAACAACAAATGTTCCCTGCTAATAAATGTAGGTTCACCAAATCCTAGGTAAGGTCGCCATTTGTTACGACTGAGGTTTAAATATATCAGGGTTCTTATTCATCGGACTAGTAATGGCATAAATGTTACAACGGAAAGCGCTAGATCCAACCTCTGATGTATATTCCCAGTGAACAAAGAACACAAATACTCTCCAGAGTTCTATATGCAATAATAGGTTATCAAACTCTCAATAAATGTGCGTCTACTCTAGGCTTAATGTTATGTGAAAACAGCCTATTACTACCTATAACCGAAGGTGCTAGGTTATGGTATGCAAAGTAAGGTGGTAAGAGAAGTTACAGGTTACAGCTTACGTTACTTTAATCAATAAATGTCAGGCACTCCTGCATGAAAGAAAGTGCACTAAAGTCCTTCAACACCAACAAGGAATCTTCTTTAAATGTTAGATGCTATCAAGATGCTCGAATCGGAAATGGAACCCAAAAAGGCAGGCAGAGGAACAATGCTTGTGCAGGCTATGCACACAAAAAGGCAGGAGATATAATGCAGTCAGAGCCAAGAATATCCTAAACGCCACAACAATAATAATAATCGCCACGACAATGCAGTATTCCTATCAAGAAAAAGAGCCTAAGTCGTTTGTGTCTCAATACATCAAACTAGGCTGCGAAATGCTTGTGTAATCATAAACGGGAATGCATAATAAGAATAATTGGTTTAATATACTTAATGTGTACTATGACTGATAAAGTCTAGCTAGAGTCAATGATACGAGATACTGGTGCGCATGGCATGCCGCCTAGCCTAGTGCAAATCTCAAGTCTGTGTGTCAAATATTACGTTATAATGAAGGGTAGCTCTCTTAAGAAACCTTAATACCGAAGTATTAAGCGTTCTCCTGGCGTACCTCAAAGACAAACAACGAGCTTAGAACTGTGCAGAATGGTATAGGCAAAAAGCCCTCATTCGTGCATGCTCTATTCTCAATGGCACACAGACTAGAATTTACCCAATCAACTCCAGTTCTCAGGTATGTCGTGCAGCTTTTTTAACTAAAGCCAGCACCCATCGGAAACAATACCTTATAGTATCAGGCTCCTAGTCTAGCATTAACTAATCCAGCAGAACACTAATAATTATAGGAAGCGGTACTGAACAATATGAATGCCAATCAATGCTTCATGATCAACTTATCTTAACAACTAACATACATGGGTTATATAAGACCTTAACACACAATACAACTGGCCAGCATGAAGCTGATTATGCAGAGTTAACCAGAGGGGGTATAATATTAATAAAAGGTGGTGAAAGATATGGGAAATGAGAGAGATAGGCAGAGGAAAAGGTTCTCAGGTGCAGTGAGGGAGACCGGTATCAAAGGGATAAGAGGGATGTGGCTAGAAACCAGATCTGAGGGAGAGAGTGGCAAGAGATCTGTATATATACTATCACTAGCTCGCACCACGGAGGCAAACCGGTAACAATTCCTTCAGCCAATGCCAAAGAACCCAGCCAAACATGACGTCACCAAGCATGGTAAAAAACTCCTCCAACCAATCCCCAAGAGGCCAGCCGTGACGTCATCGAGCATGGCCAAAACACTGCGCGCCTCCTCTCACTCTGTTCTACTCTCTCTCTCTCTCTTTCAAATCCTATCATTACTACTTAATGATAAAACATATTTATACTTTGCAATTAAATATATAAAGCCTTGACGTGACATGGGCGAAAACAAAGATCCTTTCTGGACTGCCCATGACACGAGCTTTCATATGAAATAAAGCACACAATAATACATCAACTGTAGCCACATCCACTGCCCTGGCTATCCTAGCGAGTCACTGTAGGACAAGCTATGCGGTTCTAACGGAGTGGTTAACGTCACAAGGGTCATAAAGATCCTGTATGTATGTATGTACTTATATACTCAGGCACATACCCCATAGCTGAGGGTTTCCAACTCGAGACAGAGCCCTAACAGAAACAACATTTCCAGTTCCAGTTCTTAGGGTCCGGAACCATTTCGCATTTCGATCAACCTTTACTCTGTTTCGTCTAATAGGTGAATTATACAATGGGAGGAGGATTCCTAGCCACCAGAAGTAAAGGACAGTGAAAGAGACAGACAGAAACGGTTAAGGATGGGTAGAGGAAGCCAAACCGTACTCTGGATAGGACCAGCCCTCACCCAATGATCCTTTATGAGAATAGCTAAATTGTAGAAAGTACGGTGAGTTGTTAATACTGGAGACTTGGCTGATATTCTCTCTCTCTCTCTCTCTCATTAAACCACAATAGTCCATGTAGAAATAGCATTAATTCAAACATTGAACATTTACTCCCCTCTCTTCGCTCCCCTTATGACGCTACACGTTACCAAAATAGACAAAGTTTTACCAACAGCTTCCCATAAAATAATATAACATATACCGGTACTATAACAAATAATATAACATATACCGGTACTATAACAAATAATATAACATATACCGGTACTATAACAAATAATATAACATATACCGGTACTATAACAAATAATATAACATATACCGGTACTATAACAAATAATATAACATATACCGGTACTATAACAAATAATAACATATACCGGTACTATAACAAATAATATAACATATACGGTACTATAACAAATAATATAACATATACCGGTACTATAACAAATAATATAACATATACCGGTACTATAACAAATAATATAACATATACCGGTACTATAACAAATAATATAACATATACCGGTACTATAACAAATAATATAACATATACCGGTACTATAACAAATAATATAACATATACTGGTACTATAACAAATAATATAACATATACCGGTACTATAACAAATAATATAACATATACCGGTACTATAACAAATAATATAACATATACCGGTACTATAACAAATAATATAACATATACCGGTACTATAACAAATAATATAACATATACCGGTACTATAACAAATCGTAATATTTACTCTTACTGGTAAATTTTGCTCACAGTGTTTGCCCTAAAGAATACATTTCATTGAAATATCAAACATTTTACTTGTATTTCACCACGATGTAAAGTGATTGATAAACATGTACAGCCACGGACAGTAATACTTGAACACCTCATAATAAATAAACATATAAATAGATACAAATAAATAAAATATAATAAGATAAACCGAGACAGTGAGCGTTGGCTAGTAAAACTCAACGATTAGATCTATTTGGCTTGATCAGTTTTTCAATATACTTTGTCATATATATATATATATATATATATATATATATATATATATATATATATATATATCTATCTATCTATCTATCTATTGCCTGATGCCGTGATCCCCGACGGGGCGGACACGAACTAACCGCCCCCATGCACCTCTGTCCCCAGTCAGTCGACACCCCTCCAGCACCGCCTTCGTTCATATACTTCCTCACTCCATCCTTCCACCTCTCCTTCGGTCTACCTCTCCCTCTCTGTCCTTCAACCTCGCTCTCGTGCACAATCTTAGTCATTCTCTCGCTTTCGATACGTTCCATATGGCCAAACCGTCTCAAGTTGTTCCTTTTCACACTTTCCAGCGCACTTACCTCCACACCACACCTCCTTATTACTTCTTCATTAGTCTGTCTATCCCTCCATGTAACTCCGCACACACTTCTCAAGTAGTTCATTTCCACTGCTCTCACTCTTGGTCTGAGTCTCTCAACCAACGTTCATGCTTCGCTTCCGTAAGTCAGTGTCGGGATTACCACACTGTCATGCAAGGACTTCTTCACTTCCATACTGACCACCCTATTTCTTGTTACAGCTTTCAGCGTTCCTACAACCCTCTACCCCTGTTGTAGAGAGAGAGAGATATATGTGTGTGTGTGTGTGTGTGTGTGTGTGCACACTTTTAGTCATATACTGTATACGGCAATAGTAATGTTGATTTAAGTTTGAGTTATAATATGTCTGTTTGTTTAGTCTTCTTTATGATATTACTTTATGATATATGTCTACACTGTAAAATACTAGGCTTGGAGAAGGTATGAACAGGGTAATTAATGTGACCATGATAATATTGTTCTATACAAGTATATTGGCAGTAATATACCCATCTAATATAAACAGAAAACATTAAATCACTATCAATATTCACAATTATTTTATATACCATTTTATAGTGTATTATAAACCTCTTCCATGAAAGAAAAAAATATTTGTTTGATTAACCTCTTCTGTACCGACGACGTCGTTTAAATTGTATTCTGGCAACTATTAAGCGATTATATTCAGCCTAAAAGGGACACCTACTAATAAAAGGACTACAAACTACCTCAAGTAATCCTTTTTGCTACCATATATCCTTCCTAAGAATCGTAAAATCGTCTAAATGTAGCTGAAGTCAAATACAAAATACGTCGCCAGTACAAAAGGGGTTAATGCTACTATGCTACATTCCGTTGTCAATCATGTCGAGCAATATTGAACCGTCAATTTAAGAGAAGCCGATCTTTGACCAGGCTATATGTTACCCCCAAAATGTATTAGAGGCATTCTTTTAACCTAATAAAATATATTGCAATTTTACATGAAAGATCAGCATTAAGGTCATTGATATATATATATATATATATATATATATATATATATATATATATATATATATATATATATATATATATATATTATATGTATATATATATATTATATATATATATATATATATATAAAAAGTCCCAGCACAGGGCACACCACTTTTGAAATTATTCAAGTCCAAGCCTTTACCATTATGAACGTAACCTAATGTTCGAGCCATCATATCCATCATGTCAATATATTTAATGTTATCAAAGATGTATATGGGGGGGTAACATATCCAGAATGATGTGCTTGGGAGACGATTTTTAGCTTCAAGTGAGTCTAGGGGTTAATCTGACAAAAACAAAATGTTATAAAAAAAGTTACAAACTCCTTAATAATATTCTTAACACTTAAAGAGTGAGGCCCGACTTAAGTCTGTATCTAAAAAGCAGCAAGTTAGGAGCATTATTAAGGCTTTTAAAGGGTTAAAATCGAGTGCAAATGGCCGGGAGCGCAGCAGGCCACACGGCCGACACCCAGGGCTTACCGCCACCCACTGACTCACGCTCCCTCTGTTCTCGAGAGGCCGGCAGTGTAGCCAGTAGTGAGCGTAGCTGGAAAAAATATGCCGCTATATGCTAAACTCCCATGTTGGTGGTACCACTGCATCAAAACGACGAGTGCTACGTAGCTCGATCTGGTCTCATTTTAAAGCTTGTAGCGCCTAGTCTTTTGCTGAATACATTTCTTTTCATGCAGAAATTGATTGATCATTCAGCAGGGCCTGAATATGCCGAAAAATAGCCCAAAACTCCCCGCTAGACGAGGGTTAAAACACGTCGAATCGGCTAATATAAAGCGGGATTGCACGAGTAATTATTTTACCGAAGTGATCAAGGCACTAAGAGCAAAGTAATGTACTTAACACTATTGGCAGGAATGTTTGAAAGGTAAGAGGCATGGCTGAAACTAAGCAAATCATGACATGCACACACATATACATATGCTCAGGAAAGGTGGGGTCATAGTTATGTAAATGAGTCCATCAGTGAAAATGAGAGAGAGAGAGAGAGAGAGAGAGAGAGAGAGAGAGAGAGAGAGAGAGAGAGAGAGAGAGAAAGAGAGGGGGGGGGGGGTAGTGATAGAGGGAGTCAGTGTATGTGTATTTTATAGAGAGTTAGAGTTACTTAAAGTTCGGGTTAGTATAGACAGTAAATAGGGAATACATAAATAATTACAAATAATACAATTCTCAGTAGATATCTTTAATAATGGTATTTAACTTACATTTCAGATCTGTACTCACCTAATTGTAGTATACAGGATTTGAATTTTTAGGTTCGTATTGTCCCGCCTCCAAAGATTCTGTTATCTAATTTGGCTTTAAAAATGTGGATATTCCCCGCACCCACCACTTCATCATCCAACTGATTCCACATATTAATACTTCTATATGGAAAGCTGAATTTCCTCACATCTCCTTTACATCTGCCTTTCTTTAACTTGCAACTATGTCCTCTAGTCCTCCCTTTATCTCCCTCGATAAAGTCCTCCTTGTCTATCCTTTCCAATCCCCTACACATTTATACATCATAATCATATCCCCTCTTTCTCTTCTCTCACTTAGAGTTGGCAAATTCAATCTCTCTAATCTCTCTTCATATGTCAGTTCTGTTAGTTCTGGAATCATCTTCGTTGCAGCTCTCTGTACTTTCTCCAACTTAATTATGTGTTTTTTAAGATGGGGTGACCACACCACTGCCGCATATTCCAATTTAGGTCTCACCATTGATTTTATTATATTTACTAGCATCTCTTTATTCAAATAGTTGAATCCTAATTTTACTTTATTCAACCGACCATAAGCTTCTCCCACAATTTTGTTAATATGGCTCTCGGGTGAAAGATCTCCCTGTATTATAATGCCCAAGTCCTTTTCTTTCTCTGAGGGGTTAATCGTGCATTCTCCTAGTTTATATTCCCAATGAGGTCTTCTTTTATTCACACCCCCTTCCATCACATGACATTTATCTTTGTTAAAATCTAATTTCCATATCTTGCTCCATCGGTCTATCTTATCCAGATCACTCTGTAGCTCTTTACAACTGTTTTCGTCCACTATATGTTTCATAATTTTTGCATCGTCAGCAAACATATTCATGTATGCATTTATTTCCTCTGGCATGTCATTTATATAGACCAGAAACATAATTGGGGCCAACACTGATCCCTGTGGAACTCTGCTTGTAACATCCCTCCATGTTGATAAGCTGTCTCATATCATGGTTCTCATCTGTCTTCCCGAGAGATAGTCCTCCATCCACTTCAACAAATTACCCTGAACCCCTCCAAACTTCTTCAACTTCCATCTAAGTCTACTATGAGGAACTCTGTCAAAGGCCTTCTGTATATCAAGCTACACACAGTCCGCCCATCCTTCTCTCTCTTGTAGTATATCTATCATCCTATCATAAAAGCTCAGCAGATTAGTAACACATGATTTTCCCTCTCTGAATCCAAATTGTCTTACAGTAAGTCAATTATTTTCTTCCAAGTACTTTATCCATCTTTCTTAATAACCTTCTCACACATTTTACAAACAACACTTATCAGTGACACTGGTCTATAGTTTAGCGGCTGCTCCCTACTCCCACCTTTGTAGATTGGTACTATATTAGCCCTTTTCCAGTCTAGTGGTAATTTTCCAATTTCAATAGAGTACTTAATTATTGCATATAAAGGTTTTACCAATTCCTTGGCACATTCTTTTAGAATCCATCCTGCTATATTGTCTGGGCCCATAGATTTTCTCACATCTAGTCCCTTCATTAGCTCTAGTAGTTCCTCTGGTTGAAAGATAATATCCCCCAATTTTTCATCATTTTGGTATATAATCTCTGGTTCTAAATTTTTTTCATCCATAGCATAAACTGAATGTAATGTATTATTCATAACCTCACATATCTTCTCATCACCCTCATAAATATTGTCTCCTTCCCTCAGCTTCATTATTTTGTCCTTAACCTTCATTTTGCTATTTACATACCTGTAGAACAATTTGGGATCACTTACACATTTTTCCACAATGTTTTTTTCATAATTTCTTGCTTCCTGTATCCTAATTCTGACATACTCGGTCCTTAGCTTCCTATATGTATTCCAGGTCTGTTCATTTCTCCTTCTTCTGGCTATGTTCCATGCCTTATTTCTCTTATCCCTAGCTATTCTACATTTATCATTAAACCAGTCTTTTATCTTTTTAGTCTTATTTCCTTGTCTTGGCACATACCTGTTTACAATATCATCATAAATGTTTTTAAACACACAGTATTTATCATTAACATTGTTTTTCTGTTCAATTTCACTCCAGTCTGCATCCCTGAAGCAACTTTTTAATAGCTTAAAATCTGCTTTCCCATAGTTCAATCTCCTTTCTTTATGTTCTTCTCTCTCCAGCATTGCTGGATAACCCATCAGGATTTCCATTTCAATTACCACATGATCACTATTTCCCAGCGGAGGTAGGTATTTAGTATTTGTAATCATATCTGAATCTCTTGTAAACACCAAGTCTAATCTAGACGATTCATCTTTACCCCTTCTTCTTATGTTTTCCTTAATATTCTGAATTAGTAGGTTTAATTAAAATTCCCCTACCAATATTAACTCGTTGTTTCTGCGAAATAAGTGTTCCATAGTTTTGATCATCTCCTTGTTTAATCCTTGGTATTCTTCCTCTTCCCAGGCCCTCGTATATGGTGGCATATATGCTACCACCATATAAGTGTTTTCATTATTTTCATTAATTACTTCCACAGCTATAATTTCTGCTTTATTGTTTTGTAAATCAATCATTTTAACTTTTAATTTATTGTGTGTAATGATTAATACTCCTCCACCCATCTTGCCCTTCCTATCCCTTCTTCACAAATTATAGTTATCCCATCCCATCACTTCCAGACTCATATCTTTATTTAATTTTGTTTCACATAAACACATTTTTGTGTATGTGTGTGTGTGTGTGTGTGTGTGTGTGTGTGTGTGTGTGTGTGTGTGTGTGTGTGTGTGTGTGTGCGCTTGTGTATGTCTGTGTATTGTTCTCGTCTATCCATCACCAACCCATATTACAAAGTTTTATTGGACTTCTTTCCCTCAGATCCATGCCCATATATCTTAGCATTCCTCTCCTCAACCCAGCATCCTAAATAATTCCACCTCGTTCCCGACCATCGCTTCTTTCTTTCACCCAGATCACTATTGTTATATATATATATACAGAGAGAGAGGGAGAGAGAGAGAGAGAAAGGGGTGTGGCCAACAAAAGCCAAAACCAGTCAAGCGCCTTCTCCCGTCTTCAGCTAGCAACGTACTCATCTCATGCCGCATTGCTAGCATAAGAAGTAAATCACGATCAAGCATACTCCCCACGCCCCAGACCCAGCTTGAACAACGCCCCGTGACAAACGCTATAGAAAACGCGCCCCCTACCCTCGAGCAAAACCTACCCAACCAGAGTTAGACTATAGTGAGGAATTATTTATGCGAATTCCTCACCAGCCCCCACAATATCCTCACATCAATACTGGTCATCATGTGCAGATCAACTTCAGCCAGGCTTGCAAATAAGACAAATTTACCTACAACCCTTCCCCCCAAATCACCTCCATAGAACCTACGAATTCTCTACATCTACCCCAAACAGTAATTCTCTACATCTACCCCAAACAGTAATTCTCTACATCTACCCCAAACAGTAATTCTCTACATCTACCCCAAACAGTAATTCTCTACATCTACCCCAAACAGTAATTCTCTACATCTACCCCAAACAGTAATTCTCTACATCTACCCCAAACAGTAATTCTCTACATCTACCCCAAACAGTAATTCTCTACATCTACCCCAAACAGTAATTCTCTACATCTACCCCAAACAGTAATCCCCTTTTCCTCACCCCAACAAGCCATATCCAAGCCCAAAGTAAATACAAACAAATGTAGAATATCCAACCAGTCACAGAAGTATCCTTCCCATATTTTTAGTGCGACCAATAACCTCACAATAAATACCAAAATAAATTAGTCACTTGCCCCTACTTCCCCGAGAAACCAGATCCTTAACCCCGTCCGAAAAAGGATTACTACCTGCCCGTGCCCAGGGTAAGGTAGGCAAAATTAGGTAAATATTTAGGCGTGTACCTGTTCTTAGCAAGGACGTGCTTAGGTAGATCCCCTAATTTGGATCGAGACTTCCGTACAGACTAGCCATTATTCTGTTAAAAAGTTATAAACCAGTGTAGACCAGTGACCCCGAACAAAGAAGAAAAGAGAGTGCGTGACTTAGTGCTGAGCCCCCCTGTGATAAAAGGAAGGACAACTGTCGTTGTGACCACATGCTCGCCAGATACTCTACCAGGCTCCTATCTTTCTTCTAAAACCTTTAAATGTTCTTTGTTTTGTTAAGTGTAAGATGATTGCAAGTAGGGTTAACGATATATGTGGAGGTTCACGCTAACACCAATGCTAAATTTGTACATTTTTCGGTAGAAAAATGTCCCAACCTGAGGCCGGTTACTTCTAAACTTAGAGGCTCGCTCGCGCTCGCCAGTAAAAAACAAGACACCTAAATGGCACGAAAGGTCTTAATTTTGACAACAAATGGGGCGAAAGGTCTTAGAATCGACAAACTAATGGAACAAATGTATTAACATTTCAAAGCAAATATGCTAAACACGAGGGAGAAGGGAGTCCAGAAAAAAATGAGTAGTAGCCCCTTAATACGATGCTTCTGACTATGTGTTTACATTAGAAGTTCATTGGTACAAATCGGTGAATACTTGTTTTGGTTGATAATGAATACTCGAGTCAAAAGTTCAGCACCAACTTTGATGAAAAATAGTGTAGCTTCTGGATGGGCACAAATTAATCAGACAAAAGCACGAGCACAAATACAGATAAATAAAGGAGGACTGTACTAGAGATTTGTTAATTGAAACTGGATGGAGCGCCACTTTACAATGTTTTAGTGTGACACCAATAATACTCCACATGGTCCCAAGAAAACATGACCAACTGTGATCTATCATGGAGGTATGTAGTTTTTTTCTAGATCCCCTTCTCCCTCATGTTTAGCCTCATAAACCCAGAAATATTAATACGTTCGACCTATTAGTTTCTCGATTTCAAGACATTTCGCCTCATTTCTAGGTCAATATTAAGACCTTTCGTGCCTATTAGGTGTCGATGTTTTTCCTGGCGAGAAATAGCGAGCCTGAAATTTTTGGAGGTGTCGGCCTTCGGTCGGGACATTTTTCTAATGAAAAATGTACAACTTTATCTTGAAGGGGGGTTCTTGAGGATGCTTTTTTTAAGCTTGATGGAAGTCTAGGGAGGAAACTAAGATAACAATATTAAGATAAATAAATAAACAAATGTATAGACCCATCACCCCTTAACAAAGCTATTAAAGGATAATGTTCTGACCTTCAGAAGTTCACTGTATAACAAACTGTGAGGGTAAGGATCAGTCAAATGTATAGACCCATCACCCCTTAACAAAGCTAGTAAAGGATAATGTTCTCACCTTCAGAAGTTCACTGTATAACAAACTGTGAGGGTAAGGATCAGTCAAATGGGATTCCAGGCTCTTTCCATCTCAAATACCTCTTTCAATGTTGTATCAGCTTGCTCCAGCGATGAGAAATATAGACTCGTATTCTTAAACATTCATTTTCCTTCCCAACACTTGATACCGAACGAATATTGTGGGTATGAGTTTTGTTAAAACCCTTCTGTACCGGTACGTCTTTTTAACTCTAATCTGGCTACTATTAAACGATTGGATTCAGTTTTAAAAGGGCCTCCAGTCATTAACACGCTTCGAACTATATCACTTAACTCTTTCTACTAACAGATCCTTCTAAAGCTCCACAAAATCGTCTAAAGATAGCAATAACATAATTAAAAAGACAGCGCCGGTACAGAAGGCGTTAATGAGATTAGATGGATTAACATGCCTATTTCTAAAGGTAACGCCATTTGTCAGGTTATTTCGTCTATTAACAGGACTGCGAATGGAAATACATGTTTAAGATTTTGAGTCATAGTCTTCCCGGAGATCTCCTCCACTCAGGGTTATAATCCATTAAAGCACTATGTGACCAGGGTTAGGCTATACCATATTCAATATAGGTAGGTCAGAGATCGTGACCAGTAATCTACAAACTAAACTAAAAAATTACATTAGATTGATTAAGACAATATTTCTACCATTTGAGAAGAATCATAGGTGAGAAAATGTGCAGCACATTTGCTCTAGCCACTTTAATAGTTACAGAGGTTATGGGTTACTATTTCTGGCCTACCTATAATGAACGGACTATAGCTTCAGGGAGACAAGCTGCTTACCCATTGCAGAAGTGGGTATTCATTAACTATACACTCAATAATTATATCTGGAGTCAGGGTCATAAAGATCCTGTATGTATGTATGTACTTATATAATCAAGCACATACCCCATAGCTGAGGGTGGCCAACTCGAGACAGAGCCCGAACAGAAACAACATTTCCAGTTCCAGTTCTTAGGGTCCGGAACCATTTCACGTTTCGATCAACCCTTACTCTGTTTCGTCTAATAGGTGAATTATACAATGGGAGGAGGATTCCTAGCCACCAGAAGAAAAAGACAGTGAAAGAGACAGACAGAAACGGTTAAGGATGGGTAGAGGAAGCCAAACCGCACTCTGGATAGGTCCAGCCCTCACCCAATGATCCTTTATGAGAATAGTTAAATTGTAGAAAGTACGGTGAGTTGTTAATACTTGAGACTTGGCTGATATTCTCTCTCTCTCTCTCTCTCATTAAACCACAATAGTCCATGTAGAAATAGCATTAACTCAAACATTGAACATTTACTCCCCTCTCTCCGCTCCCCTTATGACGCTACACGTTACCAAAATAGACAAAGTTTTACCTGCAGCTTCCCATAAACTAATATAACATATACCGGTACTATAACAAATAATATAACATATACCGGTACTATAACAAATAATATAACATATACCGGTACTATAACAAATAATATAACATATACCGGTACTATAACAAAATAATATAACATATACCGGTACTATAACAAATAATATAACATATACCTCTCTCTCTCTCTCTCTCTCTCTCTATATATATATATATATATATATATATATATATATATATATGTGTGTGTATATTGGATGACAAATATAGCTGACAGGGCTAGGATTCGAACCATATAGTCATCCAATAAAAAAATAGTCATGCTTAGGGCAGCCGGATTTCGATTAAAAGACTGTCTGCCTCCCCATCAGAGTCGGGTTAGGAAGGAATACTGGTAGATGTATCAAATTCCTTCTTTTAAGCCTCGTGATGGTGTAGGTGGCTGGACCTCCTGCCTATACGGTTCGAATCCTAGCAAATATACTGTCAGATATATATATATATATATATATATATATGACAAAGTATATTGAAAAACTGATCAAGCCAAATAGATCTAATCGTTGAGTTTTACTAGCCAACGCTCACTGTCTCGGTTTATCTTATTATATTTTATTTATTTGTATCTATTTATATGTTTATTTATTATGAGGTGTTCAAGTATTACTGTCCGTGGCTTTACATCTTTATCAATCACTTTACATCGTGGTGAAATACAAGTAAAATGTTTGATATTTCAATGTAATGTATTCTTTAGGGCAAACACTGTGAGCAAAATTTACCAGTAAGAGTAAATATTACACCGCTTTACAATGAACAGTGAAGCCCGTGAGGTCTTGTTCCAGTCTAGGGAGTGAAACATGTGAAGCACGTAGAGCACAACGAGCACCTGCCATCTTGCCTTCACATGAGGCACGGTGCTCACTCATGGCCCGAAACGACCCCATCCCTAAAGCCATCTCGTTCCCGTGCTTCACTGTCTCACCCCCTACACTCGGACTCTCACACTTACACACACACAACGCCACCTGTGGAGCAGATAACTCACCAGGCATTGCACCCCTATAGCATATTTTGAATATGGGAATATTCATACAGTGCTATTTAATCAGGGAACAATGAGGGTATTTTACGGTATACGGCAATAGTAATGTTGATTTAAGTTTGAGATATAATATGTCTGTTTGTTTAGTCTTCTTTATGATATATGTCTACACTGTAAAATAATAGGCATGGAGAAGGTATGAACAGGGTACTTAATGTGACGATGATAATATTGTTCTATAAAAGTATATTGGCAGTAATATACCCATCTAATATAAACAGAAAACATTAAATCACTATCAATATTCACAATTATTTTATATACCATTTTATAGTGTATTATAAACCTCTTCCATGGAAGAACAATGTATTTGTTTGATTAACCTCTTCTGTACCGACGAAGTCGTTTACAATTTTAAATTGTATTCTGGCATCTATTAAGGGATTATATTCAGCTTAAAAGGGACACCTACTAATAAAAATACTACAAACTACCTCAAGTAATCCTTTTTGCTACCATATATCCTTCCTAAGAATCGTAAAATCGTCTAAATGTAGCTGAAGTCAAATACAAAATACGTCGCCAGTACAAAAGGGGTTAATGCTACTATGCTACATTCCGTTGTCAATCACGTCGAGCAATATTGAACCGTCAATTTAAGAGAAGCCGGTCTTTAACCAGACAATATTATGCTACCCCCAAAAATGTATTAGAGGCATTCTTTTAACCTAATAAAATATATTGCAATTTTACATGAAAGATCAGCATTAAGATCATTGATATATATATCATAGACTCCTCTACATGTAAAGGGGTCTATGATATATATATATATATATATATAAAAGTCCCAGCACAGGGCACACCACTTGTTTCATTTTTCCTGTCCAAGCCTTTACCATTATGAACGTAACCTAATGTTCGAGCCATCGAATCCATCATGTCACGATAATTTATTGTTATCAGAGACGTATATGGGGGGTAACATATCCAGACGTATATGGGGGGTAACGTATCCAGACGTATATGGGGGGTAACGTATCCAGACGTATATGGGGGGTAACGTATCCAGACGTATATGGGGGGTAACGTATCCAGACGTATATGGGGGGTAACGTATCCAGACGTATATGGGGGGTAACGTATCCAGACGTATATGGTGGGTAACGTATCCAGACGTATATGGGGGGTAACGTATCCAGACGTATATGGGGGGTAACGTATCCAGACGTATATGGGGGGTAACGTATCCAGACGTATATGGGGGGTAACGTATCCAGAATGATGGTCTTCGGAGACGATTTTTAGCTTCAAGTGATTCTAGGGGTTAATCTGACAAAAACAACATGCTATTTAAAAAGATACAAACCCCTTAATAATATTCTTAAAACACGTCGAATCGGCTAAAATAAAGCGGGATTGCACGAGTAATTATTTTACCGAAGTGATCAAGGCACTAAGAGCAAAGTAATGCACTAAACACTATTGGCAGGAATGTTTGAAAGGTAAGAGGCATGGCTGAAACTAAGCAAATCATGACATGCACACACATATACATATGCTCAGGAAAGGTGGGGTCATAGTTATGTAAATAAGTCCATCAGTGAGAATGATGGAGACAGAAAGAGAGAGAGAGAGGGGGGGGGGGGGGGGGGGCGGGGGGGAGGGGGGAGGGGGGGGGTGCTAGTGATAGAGGGAGTGAGGGTATGTGCACTTGAGAGAGAGTTAGAGTTAGTTAAAGTTCGGGTTAGTATAGACAGTAAATGCGGAATACATAAATAATTACAAATAATACAATTCTCAGTAGATATCTTTAATTATGGTATTTAACTTACATTTCAAACCTGTGTGTGTGTGTGTTTGTATTTGCATGTGTATGTGTGTGTATTGTTCTCGTCTATCCATCACCAACCCATATTACAAAGTTTTGTTGCACTTCTCTCCCTCAGATCCCTGCCCATATAACTTAAAATTCCTCTCCTCGACCCAGCATCCTAAATAATTCCACCTCGTTCCCGACCATCGCTTCTTTCTTTCACCCAGATCACTATTGTTATCTATATATATATATATATATATATATAGACAGATAGATAGAGAGAGAAAGGAAGAGAGAGAGAGAGAGAGAGAGAAAAGGGTTCGGCCAACAAAAGCCAAAACCAATCAAGCACCTGCTCCCGTCTTCAGCTAGCAATGTACTCATCTCAGCCGCATTGCTAGCGTGAGAAGTAAATCACGATCATGCATACTTCCCACCCCCCAGACCCAGCTTGAACAACGCCCCGTGACAAATGCGATAGAAATCGCACCCCCTACCCTCGAGCAAAACCTATCCAACCAGAGTTAGACTATAGTGAGGAATTATTTATGCAAATTCCTCACCAGCCCCCACAATATCCTCACATCAATACTGGTCATCATGTGCAAATCAACTTCAGCCAGGCTTGCAAATAAGACAAATTTACCTACAACCCTTCCCCCCAAATCACCTCCATAGAACCTACGAATTCTCTACATCTACCCCAAACAGTAATTCCCTTTTCCTCACCCCAACAAGCCATATAGTAGGGTCATTTGCTTGGAATCTGTGACCATTTTGTTCCTACCTTTTTCTCTCGATGGATTTGACAACCTGAACCATTTTAAAGGAAAATTAGCTCCTATGCCCCTCTGAAAAATGACGGCTAACTCTGTGGTGACCCTTTGGTCCCTTCTCCCAATCCACATTTTCATGTATATGTTGAAACTTATCAAGTTCTTTCCATTGTAAAGACTTTTCCCGGATGGATTCCCACTTCTCAGGTGTAATGGTTTCCAAACGATCATCTGCGGTACATCGCTTACCACAGAGTAAAATGCACTCTATCTATCTATCTATTGCCTGACGCCGTGATCCCCGAAGGGGTGGCCACGAACGAACCGCCCCCATGCACCTCTGTCCCCAGTCAGTCGACGCCCCTCCCCCCAACCAGCACCACCTTCGTTCATGTACTTCCTCACTCCATCCTTCCACCTCATATTCGGTCTACCTCTCCCCCTCTGTCCCTCCACCTCGCTCTCATACACCCTCTTAGTCATTCTCTCGCTTTCCATACGTTCCATATGGCCGAACCATCTCAAGTTGTTCCTTTTCACACTTTCCAGCACATCTACCTCCACACCACACCTCCTTCTTACTTCCTCATTAGTCTGTCTATCCCTCCATGTAACTCCGCACGCACTCCTTAAGTAATACATTTCCACTGCTCTCACTCTTGGTCTGAGTCTCTCAACCAACGTCCATGCTTCGCTTCCGTAAGTCAGTGTCGGGATTACCACACTGTCATGCAAGGACTAAATGCACTCGTATTCATTTAATGTCTTGTCTGGTAACTCTTCACTCTCTCTTCTATTATCCATTATTTCGGTCACTTCACAAGTCGGCGATTTTCATCAGATGCGTGAAAATCTGAAACAGTAAAAAAGTAATATTAGATATACACCGCAGGCAGAGAACAACAGTGATGATAGCAGCGAAAGTGAGGACAGTGATTCTGATAGTGGCTCATACAGTGAATCATGAAGTGACAGTGAAGTGGCAGATTAGTTGTACAATTAGTATAATACAATACAATACAATAACCATTCCAGTGGATTTGTAATGCCAGAATTAGTGAAAAAGGACACCTCATTCATCCTTGTAGCTCGTCTGATGCCAGAGATATTACATTTCATGTTTTTCAAGATGGAATTGGCGGCCATTTTGAATTTTGGGCTCTAGCAGAGTTAGCCGTCATTTTTCAGAGGGGCATAGGAGCTCATATTCCTTTAAAATGGTTCAGGTTGTCAAATCCATCGAGAGAAAAAGGTAGGAACAAAATGGTCACGGATTCCAAACAAATGACCCTACTAATATCCAAGCCCAAAGAAAATACAAACAAATGTAGAATATCCAACCAGTCACAGAGGTATCCTTCCCATACTTATAGTGCGACCCATAACCCCACAATAAATAAAAACACTCTTCTTCCCATGCCCCTACTACCCCGAGAAACCAGTTCCTTAACCCCTTCCGAAAAAGGATTATTACCTGCCTGTGCCCAGGGTAAGGTAGGCAAAGTTAGGTAAATTATCTAGGCGAGTACCTTTTCTTAGGAAGGACGTGCTTAGCTATCTATCTATCTATCTATCTATTGCCTGACGCCGTGATCCCCGAAGGGGTGGCCACGAACGAACCGCCCCCATGCACCTCTGTCCCTAGTCAGTCGACGCCCCTCCCCCCAACCAGCACCGCCTTCGTTCATGTACTTCCTCACTCCATCCTTCCACCTTTCATTCGGTCTACATTTCCCTCTCTGTCCCTCCACCTCGCTCTCGTACACCCTCTTAGTCATTCTCTCGCTTTCCATACGTTCCATATGGCCAAGTTGTTCAAGTTGTTCCTTTTCACAATTTCCAGCACATCTACCTCCACACCACACCTCCTTCTTACTTCCTCATTAGTCTGTATATCCCTCCATGTAACTCCGCAAGCACTTCTTAAGAAATTCATTTCCACTGCTCTCACTCTTGGTCTGAGTTTCTCAACCAACGTCCATGCTTCGCTTCTGTAAGTCAGTGTCGGGATTACCACACTGTCATGCAAGGACTTCTTCACTTCCATACTGACCACCCTATTTCTTGTTACTGCTTAGTTAGATCCCCTAATTTAGATCGAGACTTCCGTACAGACTAGCCATTATTCTGTTAAAAAGTTATAAACCAGTGTAGACCAGTGACCCCGAAGAAAGAAGAAAAGAGAGTGCGTGACTTAGTGCTGAGCCCCCCTGTGATAAAAGGAAGGACAACTGTCGCTGTGACCACATGCTCGACAGATACTCTACCAGGCTTCTTCTAAAACCTTTAAATGCTCTTTGTTTTGTTAAGGGCCAGATGATTGCAACTAGGGTTAACGAGATATGTTGAGGTTCACGCTAACATAATACTAACATTTTCCATTCTTTCCTTCTCCTAGTTATCCGTTGCTCGATTTATAGAGAACATAACACACCCCTATCTGTGGGATAAATATATACTGTATATATTATATACTTCTTCGAATGTAGAGTCCTATATTCTTATGGAGAGAAATACATATGTTTGTTCGGAAATAAATACATACACATTTGCACGTAAAACTAGTGAACATTTATTCAGATCAAGATTTTATGTAACATCATCATTTGGGTATGTAATTCATAGATAAGTTGTTCACAAAGTGTTTTACCATTCAGTCTCTTAATTTATCTATTGTTATTATCACGCTTCATGTTGCTTCATGTTGTGTATTATTTGAGTTACTTTAAACTCTTCACGTTCACGTCGCATTAACTTCATATCCGGCGAGAATATTCAGTCACGCATACATGACTAATTTATTTATTTAACCTATTCATGAATTTATATTCATAGTTATTACTCTTTGATTTCTTTAGGTTTAATATCCTGTCCATATTGAATTAACGTAAACGTTATTCATAAAGTAAACAGTATCTTAATTTACATACTTTCAGTACACCGTGTATGCCATAGCAATAACTAATATTTACCCTGAGTGGGAAGCTACCTCGCATTTCCCCATTTTCTATCAGGATACTGTGTATTGTGTTTGAGACTTAACATCTCTGTGTATACATATGTGTGGTTCTGGTAGTAACATTGTAGTTATTTATATGTTCTATCACCTTATTGTGTATTCCTAGATCACTATTATTCTAGTGAATACTTATTATTTATATCAATTACTTATGTTAGATCGTAAACCTCATATTCATATATGAGGCTCGATCATATTTATGATAACATGATAAATTAATTGTACCCTAGCTATTAAGGATTACACTAGTTGACCTTGATTGTGTATTCTGTGTCCATTGATTATTATTGTTGTGGACATTATAATACTGAAGTTCGTTATCTCCCAGTTGGAGAGTTGTGATTCACGTTATTTCCTAAGGTAGAACACGTAGTTACCATAAAGCATGTTGAATTATAACGTCGCATAACATATATATTGCCGGACGTTTTACTCTCTTTTATGGGAATGCCATGCACAAGTCACCCCCAAGCGGACCTGTCCCCTGCGAGAACGACAACTCTTGCCAGTTTATTATTAGCTATTAATAGACGATTTTATTCAGATTGGGAAGAGTATGTGTAAGTCTGAGGGTTAAATGAGATAGTATATACCGTCAAAAAACGTCAAAACAATTTAATGGTTAACCTCTTCTGTACCGTTGATGTCTTTTAAGTTTTATGCTAGCTCAATTTAGATGTTTGTTTGCATTTTAAAAAAGGATTTGTGAAAGTAAAAAGGGTTAAGTGAGAGAGTTTGAAGCCCTTTCATTACTAGAGGCCCTTTCTAAACTGAATTCAATTGTGTGCAATAGTAGCCAGACAAAAGTTATAAATATGTCACCGGTACAGAAGGGTTTAACCCTTAATTAGCAGTGAGCAACATAAGTCGAGTTAAATAAAGCTGGACTATGTGGCGGCGATCGACATAGGTCGTGTGGCAATTTCAGCACGTAATGTTGCTGAGAGAGAGAGACAAGTGGTGGCAGGAGAGTAGCGAGCGTATGACTGCTCCAGACCACCGCGGCGAACCTACTGACACGAATCCCCGATTCCCACGGTCCCACCTCCCTCCTCCCTCTCTCACTCGCTATATACGGAATTGTATGGGGAAAGTGCCTAATTACATGCTTTTTGCACTCGCGTTGCACGGTTATTGCAAGAAAACTAGCCATCATAAAAGGATCGTTATGGTGTCATTCGAAAGCTCTGTTTATGCCCTTTCAGGGATAGATACTTGTTTTACGTTCTGGGTCTTATTTAGGCATGAAAATGATCACGTAAACAGCCCTATTTTGGCTAAAAACACCCCGCTGGGCGGTACATACAAATAAACCGCATAGGCCGCTCTTAAGGCGTTAAGGGTTAAAAAAAAACGAAATAGCCATGTGACTGCAGATGTAAACAGTACGGTATAATATTTGTACTGGAAATACAAACACCTAAAGGTCAATCAACGCTACCTTTATAGTCTATCATAGGTTGTCAGTAGGCCCGGTAAGCTTTAGTTTAGTTCAGGTTAATTGACCAATCACAGGTGGAGCTGGAGTGGATTATTAGATTATCAAATCAATGTCAATAGTATTTTTTGGTGGTTTACAAAGCGTTCTCTCACTCCATGTTTTCCGTGAACAGCTAACCATATTATGTATACAAATTTTGAATCTGTATCTAACCCAAATGAGATAAGCCAGTGCTAGATAATATACCAAATGGTTCAGAGAACGGATTCAATAGTTCAAAGTCTCAGATAAGGGTGGCAACATTTCAGCATGCATTCTAATAACCGTTTAACCATTTCACTGCGGGTAACTTATGGATACATCCTATATATAAAAGGACCATTCTGTACCCATATGCATTTCAAAGGACTGGGGCTCTCGAAAAGGGGCTCCATTCCTGACGCTATTAATGACTTACAATATGCTGGCTTAATGATCCAGAAAGGTTGATAGCCTCTGAAGTTCTATTTTCACTAACTAACATGCACATTGGTGTTATCAGCTGAGCTGATGGCACCAAGCCGATCCGCTTGTTGCCAGACGCTTCCATGAGCCAATATCAGTCTGCTACATGCATTAGTTGTGAGAGGATCTATGTTCAAACAAGAAGTGTTTTATAAGCTGAAATACAACAAAAACAGGGCTACTTCTGCAGTTTTTGTGACAGCTATATACCAGCTACGAATTTGAGGTTCATGTCATAGCCATAACCCATACTGTCTTCTAAACACAAAACTTGATGACATAACGGTTTATTTCATTGAGTTATCACGAGTGTAAAATACGAAAGAGGGAGACAAAGAAAGTAATAATACGCTTGATGAGTGGCCCACAAGGAGAGCCAGAACACAAACACTTTCACTCAGTATTTTCAAGGTCGAGAGGGAAAAAATATAAGATTGAAGACTCTTATGGGAAGAATCAAACCCAACCCTTTCATTTGACTTGTTTCAATTTATTCTGAGCTGCGGATATGGCGGTATGGCGGTATGGCGGCGAATATTGAGCAGAAAACAGTCCCTACCTGGGCGTTTCTTCCCTATAGAACTCCCCGCACTAAAAGGGTTATTTAATGATGTAGACATATCAATAAAAACATAAACTAACTTGCATTACATAACAATATAGAAATTATGTCGTAGACTATCATAATTTTATCATAAATATTATTGGATGATAAGTCAAAATCAGACATAAAACCGTTACTTGTATACGGTTAATAACATGGCAAGATAGACTGAATATGATGTACTGTACATACAACAAATGTACTTGGTTTGAAACCTGTTTATAGAATTGGTAAATGCGTCTGAAAATAAACATGAATAATCTGCCCTCTGAATATATTAGCCGTGAATAGTAAACCAAAGAATATGGTCTCAGAGAGAGAGAGAGAGAGAGTGAGATGGAAATTCAATATGTTTAGTATTAAAAACTATTATGGCATGATTAAGTGAGAAGTTTCTTCGAAGTTGGTAATTGAAGAATGGGGAGAGGTGGAGAAGGAGCGAGAATAAGGGGGGGGGGGGGGTGATGAGAAGGAGGAGGGAGACTGTGAATGGAGGAGGCGAAGGGAGAAGGTGGATTGGCAATAGGAAAGGAGAGAAGGTGAATAGGGGAGTGGGAGGAACGAGAAGGAAGAAGGTAAACATTAATAGATGACGAGAAGGAGAAGGAAGAAGGTGGATTGGCAATAGGAAAGGAGAGAAGGTGAATAGGGGAGGGGGAGGAACGAGAAGGAAGAAGGTAAACATTAATAGATGAGGAGAAGGAGAAGGGAGAAGGTGGATTGGGAGGAGGAAAGGAGAGAAGGTAAAAGTGGGAGAGGGGTGAGAAGGAAGAGAGAACGTGAATGGATGAGCAGGAGGGTAAAAGGGAAGGAAGGAAGTGGTTTAGGTGGAGGAAAAGAGAGAAGGTGAAAGGACAATTATTGTCCTCTTACTCTCACACAATTTAATGTATTCATTTCACTCCCAACGCCAATCATCTCCCAATGAAATTAATGAAAGCATATGGTTCTCCCGGGATTCGAACCTGGGTATATGTGTTGGTGGTGTAATGGTTTAGATGCTTATGTTCTGGGTGTGGTGTCCCGAGTTCGAATCCCGGGAGGACCATATGCTTTCATTAGTATATTCAAGTACATTGGGGTTTGTACTGGACGATTAATGTTAAGAACGGGGAAACTTATTACCACATACAGATCTTAAACACTTTACCCATTACACCATCAAGACAGTAAAGGTTAAGTACATGACTACGATTATATATCCATTTATCGAATACTGGATATCAATCTAATTATGTATTTATAGTCCAGTCAATATAGGGTTCAACCCCAAAAAAATTGATACAAAAGGTTTTTCAACGGATTCTGGTACCATTGAGTATGCCAAATGACATACTAAAAATATAGTTAAATTCAACTTCTGGAAATGGGTTATTTTCAAGATGGCGTCCAAGATGGCTGCCGGGAGCTTACAATGGCTATATCTCAGTAACTATTCACTGTAAAGAGGTGGTTTTGGTGTCTAACCCTATGTTTTAGGGGTCAAGAAATCAAATTAAATAAGTGAAATTATCGTTGGTTAACTATTTGTTGAAGAACATTTACTTTCATATAACTAAACATGTACATTTTACACATAGCTGAAGTATTATAATGTAATGTATGAGAATATATAAAACAAACATTTATTTCTTATGAGCTTTCAAGTAGATTCATCATCTTCATCTTCTGACTCCTCAGGAAGAAACTTATTATGTGGATTGTCACATTCTTCAAGTTGGCACAGTCCGCAAACAGTAGTACATGGCAGTCCATATCTTCTACAAGACCATCGGAGTGTATTGCAGGCAGTGGAGCAGTTACAACGAATAACCTTCAGGAGACTGTCTAGAGCAGCATTCATGCTTGACATAATTGGAATATAATAATTATCCTGCAGGCTCCACGGCCTCCACCCCAAGTCTGTGACATCCATACCCTCTTCTTTTCCCATCCAGACCATGATCTGGTAGTATGCTCTACGACAGTGAAGTTTGGTAGCAGATTCGGTTGGGGGAAGACATTCAGGTGTTACAAATGACGAAGCAGAGACAACTTTTTTGCTGAAGGTATTACATCTCATTGCTGTAAGGGAATCTGTACACTTTCCACCAAAAAGGACAGCCATCACTTGGCACCCAAGTTCATCGATCACCTCTGTAATCTGTTATGGGATGGTGAATGCCTTGGCACAAGATAGAAGCAAATTATTTTCTTTTACAAATTTCTGGAAAGTAGTCTTTTTGCTTACACCAAAAATCCAAGAGGTCGTGTCACAAGTCACAACCAGTAATGGCATGGATGAACAACAACTGAGAACATGTGTCTTGTCCAAGGATTTCTTTTAGGCTGGTGATGGCATACACTTTTAAACTACCATCATCTCTTGACTTGTCTGATCTGAAATAAAGAATATTACTATCTTCCTGTGCATAGTAAAGGATCAAAACAAGGAGATCGGTATCTTCTCCAATCAGCGAGGTGGTGTGTAGAAGAGATTTCTCCACTGCAGCCCTCACTATGTCAACATCAGCATCCCCAGGTGCATTAACCACAACACAATCCCTTTCCCTCAGTTCATCACTTATCATCCGGATGAGTCTTTGCTTATTAATATCTCTTGACAAAATATCCTCCTTCTTACCAGAGAACTTTGTCTTAACAGTGAAGCTGACAATTGGATGAGTATTGTGTATTCTTCTTTGATGGGTGTTTTCTTTAATTGTTGGCCCTCCCTCATATCAATAAAAAAAACAATGGTTGTACCTGAACTATAATGACGGATGGTGAAATCAGCATATGCCTTTGTCTATTTTACCATAGTTCTCTCCGTGCTGCCATGGTATTCTGTGAAGGAATGGACCGCCATCAAGGGCATAGCATTCCATTTCTTGGTCTGAATCCAAGATGGTAGCTCTTCCTTAATCACTTATTGCATGTGCTAATTGTGGCTTAAGAGCTTTTCTTAAGATTATTCTGGATTCAAAGAGGGCAGGAGGGAAAGGACTAAGCTCGTAACACGTAACTTCCTCCAGTGACAACTCATCAGTTTGAGAAACTTCAAGGAAACGTTGAAAAAGAAGTGTAGAATCAATGGTTCTATCAGGAGCAACCTTGACAGCAGATTTTTGTCCAAGTGTTATGGCTTTATCTTTTCTAGTAAATGAAAACTTGAAGACAGGCTGTCCAATCATTTTGTGGATGATCTTGCATCCAATAGTATCATATTCATGCACATTCACTCCTTCCTCAGCCACAACACCAGTGATAATGTTCCTTAATGAAGATTCTTGGGAGAAAGGTGAATAAATGGCAAGTTTTGAACTGTTCTCCTCCAGGTCAGAGGTATCCCTTTTCATCCTTGCCTCAGTCAAATCCTTGTGCAGTTCAGATGTTATGTATGACAAGTTTGTGAACTCCTGCGTTGCAATGTTGTATTCTGATGTTATAGACTTTGCCATAGTCCAAAGGGCCCTCTGATTTTCAGACATTCCGCTTCCACGGGTCATACCTCCAGTGGTCTTCAATGACCTCATTAATGTCGTTTCGATAACTAGGTCCGCGCTGAGACCTGCCCAAAACTTGTGATGGATAACATGAAAACCCTGTTCAAATTTCTTGAATACTTCTGGATGGTTGATGTGAAGTTGAATCATCTCTTGGACATAGAAGTAAGCTGATTTCAAGTAGTTGTAATATCCAGCTGAAGCAAATATCGGCAAACAGTCAGAAACAGTGCGAAGGTGCATCATTCAAGAACCTGTTCTATCAGCCTTTATGAGTGACCTAGCAACTCCTATCATGCTTTGGTAATGCAGCCACAACTTGCTTGTCTTGGACCTAGTGCCCAGTTCCATCTTCCTTTTCTGCAGCTCTTCTTTTATTTTACTGAGGGTCTCTGATGTGAGCACAGTTTCTAATGTCATTTCACCATTCAATAGTGCAGCATACATCTCCTCAGACTCTTATATCATTTCTGCAAATCCTGGATTATCATCTGCCATCTTTGAAACTATCATATGTTTAAGGCATTTCTCTACAAGAAGATGGCCACGGAATGACTCTCAAATCAAGCAAATTCTGTAACTGAAAATGTTGGTGTAATCAACTAACTAAAATTTATAGCTCCCATTAGTCAAATTATTAACCAATGGTAACTTCACTTATTTAGTTTGATTCTCCAAAACCACCTCTTTAGAGTGAATAGTTACTGAGATATAGCCATTGTAAGCTCCCGGCAGCCATCCTGAAAATAACCCATTTCCGGAAGTTGGATTTCACTATATTTTTAGTATGTCATTTGGCATTCTTATTGGTACCAGAATCCATTGAACAACCTTTTGTATCATTTTGTTTAGGGTTAGGGGGTTATATTTCGTATATTGCTGGACTATTACACCCACCTGCACACTGAATAGCCTTTTTTTTTTTTTTTTTTTTTAAAGAGACAATGAACGGAGGAAGGAAAAACACAGATAAAACAAAAAGGTCCATGTGCCTAAAGGCATCCTCCATTCATAAAATGTTTGTAACAACTGGATTTAAACATTTGTAGATTGTAAGTTTGTGGAAAGCAATTCGAGGGAAGTGAATACCAAAGAGTAGTAGCTCTGGGGATAAATGAATTCTGATAAGCAGAAGTTCTGCATTGTGGAGGAGAAAGTGTAAATTCATGGGTGCTCTCAGCTGCCCTAGTTCTACGGGGAAAGATGTGGAGAGGCGGCACAATTGAAGCAAGTTCCTCGGAACAATTGCTGTGAAAATATCTGTAGAATAATGCAAGGGATGCAACGTTTCTTCGTATGGATAATGTAGGAAGGTCCTGTGTGATTGCAGGGTTATTGATTAATCTAATAGCTTTATTTTGAATTTTGTCCAACTGCCTCAATGCAACCACTGCACTTCCACCCCACAGAGGTGAACAGTAATCCATCTGAGAACGCACATGACTTTTATATATTACGGCCAACTGCTCGTCAGTGAAGAATTCTCGAACTCTGTACAGGAGTCCCAGTTTTTTAGAGGCATTCTTAGCAATGCTTCTAACATAATGTGTCCAGCTCAAGTTAGTAGTTAATGTTACACCGAGAATGTCAATACTAGGGGAAGTGGGAATATTTACATCATTAACAAATATATGAGAGTCAGTGAGATTCTGTCGGTTAGAAAATTGAATGTACTTGGTTTTCTGTGCATTAAAGGAAACTAGATTCTTTTGTCCCCATTCATTAATTCTAGAAAGGTCCTGGTTCAGAGAAATTGCAGTGTTTATTTTTGAATCTATAAGATCGGGTTGGGTGAAAGAATTGGTAAATGTGAAGGAACTGTGGAGTGTTGAGTCATCTGCGTAGGAATGTATTGGATTATGAGTGGTAGATATGAGATCATTGATATGAATGAGGGACAGAGTTGGGGCCAAAACTGATCCCTGGGGGAACACCAGCATTTATTGAGTGAAATTGAGAATAAAGGCCATCTACCATTACACATATTTTTCTGTTATGAAGATAAGAAGAAATTAGTGGAACTAATGATGCAAGGCCGTAGTGTGACATCTTCGACAATAAGGATTGATGCCAGACTCTATCAAATGCCTTTGATATATCCAGTGTTATTTTATGTGTTTCACCATGTTGGTCTGTAGCTTGGTTGATTTCATGTGTAAGAAGGCAAAGAATGTCTGCAGTTGATCGACATCGTCTAAAACCATATTGCCTATCACTGATTAATTATTATTCTCAAGATGCTTAATTATGTGATTATTTAATATAATTTCAAAGACTTTACCAAGAGTGGAAGTTATAGCTATTGGTCTGTAGTTTGATGGATCTGAAGAGGCACCTTTTTTAGGAACTGGATGGATGTTTGCTTCTTTCCAGGGTACTGGGAAGCATGAGGTAGAGTACACAGACGGAAATGTTTTGCCAATACAGGAGCGAGCACCAAGGAGCAATTCTTAAGTACTATTGGAGGAATTTCATCTGGACCAGGAGCCTTATCTACTGAGAGATTCTGCAAAATAGTTTTGACATGTCTGGTGTGGATCTTAAGTGAGGGAATTTCAGGCGAATTAAAATTAAGTACGGGGACATCTTGATTTATTTCATCTAAGGTTGAGTTGGTGGAGAAAATATCCGCAAGAAGGTTAGCTTTACCTCGTGGGTTACTTACAAGATTGCCAGTCTGAGATTTTAATGGTGGAATGGATGAAGCAGTAGTGAAGTTGGATTTGAATGAGTTAAGAGTAGACCAAAATATTTTGTTATCATTTGGATTATTTAGAAGTTTATTTGCCTGCTTGTGGAGAAAGTTTGATTTAGTTAGGTTTAATACAGTTTTGGCATGATTTCTGATGTTTCTAAAGTAATTAAAGGCTTCATGTGTTTTTGATCTTATGTATGCATTGTAGGCTATTGCTTTTTGTTCAGTTACTCTAGCACAATTATGGTCAAACCATTTAGGTGAATTAGATCTTTTGCTGTACTTTTGATGAGGAATAAAAGTTTCCATTCCAATTTTTACAAAATCTTGTATGTGGCTCAAGGTGGAGTGTGCATCATTAGAAAAGAAGGAGGTCCAGGGAATATCAATAAAGACACCTTGAAGACCCTCCCAGTCTGCCCTATCGTAATGCCATTTAGTCACCGAAACAGGTTCTGAGTGGGAAGGTGTGGTAGGTGATAGACAGGTGGCCTGTATCAGACAGTGATCAGAAGATCCAAGCCTAATGGTTAAGGCCCCATTAATTACTCCTTCCATTCATCTATCCATAGCCTATGATAGCGCAGTCGGAAAGTGTGTACATACTTGCACTTAATTTCGGTGTGAGCATCCTAGGTTCGAATCCCTGGACTGCCACATGTATTTGTTGATTTCATTAATTGAGTTTAGGAGTAAAGTCGGTTGGTGGAGGTAACATAATAATTCATTCATGTTCAGGGGTAGTTTATAGAGAGGCCATCCTTAGGGTTAAGGCCCCATTAATTACTCCTTCCATTCATCTATCCATAGCCTATGATAGGTAGTTGGAAAGTGTGTACATGCTTAGATTGATATGCAGGATTCGAAACTGCATAATATATCGTAGGCTTGTCCACCATTCTTTAACTGTCTTCGTAGCGCAATGGATAAATGCACTGAATTTCGGTGTGAGCATCCTAGGTTCGAATCCCTGGACTGCCACATGTATTTGTTGATTTCATTAATTGAGTTTAGGAGTTAAGTCGGTTGGTGGAGGTAAAATAATAAGACAAATTAAGTTTAACCCCTCCTGTACCGTCGACGTCTGTTAAATTTAATTTTAGTTATATTTAGACGATTCTGTGTAGTTTAACCTCTTCAGTACCGGTGCCGTTCTTTGAACTTTAGTCTGGCTACTATTAGAGGATTTTATGCAGTTTACGAAGGGCCTCAAGCAATTAAAAGGCTTCGAACTATCTCACTTAACCCTTTCTACTACCACAGATCCTTTTTAAACTGCACAAAATCGTCTAAAAATAGCTAGAATAAAATTATAAGACGTCGCCGGTACGGAAGGGGTTAACCAGGATCTGTGGTAGCATGAAGGGGTAAGTGAGATTGTTCGGAGCCTGTCAATTGCTGAAGGCCTTTTTTAAACGGAATATAATCGTCTAATAGTTACCAGAATATAATGACAAAGACGTCACCGGTACAGAAGGAGTTAAGTTTGTTGAGAAGAGGGACATAAGGAAGGAGAGCAGCAGCTATGTCTCAATGGCGCTTGCACGTCTTCCCAGAAAGCAGGTTTGACCACCAGAGATGTTTAAAGGGGGGGGGGGGGGTGATTGTTGTTCATTTTTCTGGACCCCCTTCTCCTTTGTGTTTAGCCACATTCGTTTTCAGATTTGTTGACGTTCGGGCAATTAGCTTGGCGATTTTACATCCTTTCACACGATTTTCTTGTTAATATTAAGACCTTTCGTGCCAATTATGTGTCGATTCTTTCCCTGGCGAGCGGTACCGAGCCTGTAATATCGGCCGGGACATTTTTCTATCGAAAAATGTACTCATTTATCTTGAAGGGGGTTCTTGGAGGTGTTGTTTTAAGCTTGATGGAGGCCTAGGGAGGAAACTAAAAAGAACACATATTAAAAAAATATACAAATAAGCAAATATATAAGCCCTTCCCACAACATTGTTCACCCGACAGCTGCAGGGGATTTAATAGGCTTCGCAAGACAGACTATTGGGTTACATTGATTCGTGACTCACCGATGTTCCTGTTTAGGTCATACGTATATATTATTATTATTATTATTATTATTATTATTATTATTATTTTGTTTTTTTTTGTTTTTGTTATTATTATTTGTAATATTATTATTATTATTATTACTTGGATATTCTGTTATTGTTGTTGGTATTAGGTCTATTTTATACAGATTCATTGTGAACACTGTTCAGTCTTACATGAATATCCCTTTTTTACGTGTTTATCACTCGGGTATTTTTCATAATTTTCAATATACTGCTTTTACACACGAGATACCTTACCTTTTCCAATCATGAACATTCAATATGTACAGTTGGCCACAACAATTTGCATACACTCCCTAATTTCATGTATGGAAAGAAATATTGTATGATTGACTTACAATAATAATTTGCTATATAAGCGTTAATTGGTCATATAATTTAAGGGGGTAGTTCTTGGTTTTTGGTCTATGTATTTATGTTAATTATTATTTTTGAGTTTCCTCGCCAGACCTCCATCAAGCTTATAAAAATACCCCCTAGACCCCATATCAGGATACATTTGTACATTTTTCGGTAGAAAAATGTCCCGGCCGAAGGTTGTTTTCTTCTAAAATTACAGGCTCGCTTACGCTCGCCAGGAATATATCGACACCTGAAGGGCACGGACGCCAGGAATATATCGACGCCTAAAGGGCACGGACGCCAGGAATATATCGACGCCTAAAGGGCACGGACGCCAGGAATATATCGACGCCTAAAGGGCACGGACGCCAGGAATATATCGACACCTAAAGGGCACGGACGCCAGGAATATATCGACGCCTAAAGGGCACGGACGCCAGGTATATATCGACGCCTAAAGGGCACGGACGCCAGGAATATATCGACGCCTAAAGGGCACGGACGCCAGGAATATATCGACGCCTAAAGGGCACGGACGCCAGGAATATATCGACGCCTAAAGGGCACGGAAGATCCTACATTTAACAAAGAAATGAGGCGAAAGGTCTCCAAATCGCCAGACTAACGGAACGAACATCTTCAAATCTCAAAACTATTATGCTAAGCATGAGGGAGAAGGGGGTCCAGAAAACTATTATGCTAAGCATGAGGGAGAAGGGGGTCCAGAAAAAAGCGAGTTTTACCCCCGTAACTACAGCACTAGAAAGTACACTTCTAATTCAATCAAAGGAATTTTCCTTCCATACATACTAAGAGGGAGTACAGTATATAGAAATTAATGCAGCCAACTATTGCTTTGTTCTATGTGAGTGAGGGAGACAAAAGGCAGAACTGCCTGTGACGAGTGCCTTCCCCAGTGTTGAAAGAGTGAAAGGACCAAAATCAAGGGAAGTTTGAGCCAAAATGCCTGGACACACGAAGTTTGAAGCATTATAAATTATAGGATGAGGGAAAGACTGATGCTGGGAAAAAGTTCCAGAGCTCAGCTGTTGAATAGAAGAAAAATTGAAATTTGAGATTGAGATTCAGAATTGTACAATTACTATAAGAAAGTACACATAAACTCAAACATACACATATGCTCACAGTTGGTATACACACACAAGCACGCACACATACACAAGCGCGTGCGCACTCATGCAAAACTAGACTTCAATATCAATTACTAAAGTAATTACGCAAGTTACACAAGTGGTACTCAAGCATGTGTAAGCGTGTGTGTGTGTAAGTATCTGAGAGTGTGTGTGTGCATGTGAGATTATGAGTCTGTGTGTGTGTATCTGTTAGTGTGTGTGTTAGTATCAGTGTGTATACATATATCTGGAAGGGGTGAGGGGTGGGGTTGTCTTGGGGGTACTTTTATAGGCTTGATGGAGGTCTAATTAACCAACTGCGAAAAACACCCCTTAGTGCATCCCTACTAAAAATATGTTATGCCTTCTACTTTCAACTTGTTATTGCATGGCTCTTAAATACTTGTATTCACCAATTACTTGCTAATTCTACCATTATAATTTGACTTTCATAAATTGTTTAGAATGTTTGTTATAACAAATAATTACACTACTATTTTCATAAAGCTGCACAAAGAAGTGATATCATTTGTTTTCTCTTGACAGACATGCGTGTTGTGAGTAATGTTAGTGTTACCTAGAATTATCTCTGATGAATGGCTCTCTCTCTCTCTCCCTCTCTTGTGCCTTACCCTACTCAGTCATCCCTCTAACTTCACCCTATTCTATTCTAATTATTGGCCATATACTCTCTCCCGCCCTCTGCCTTTGAGCCAAGCACCCTTCTCTATCTCTATTATTTTTTGTTTGTATGCTAAGTTTGAAGAAAATGGTTGCAACATTAACATTGGTACATGTTATATAACGATTTTACAGGCTAAAGGGACTCATGTTGCCATCGTTCCTATCTGAAAGGGACTCATGTTGCCATAGTTCCTATCTGAAAGGGACTCATGTTGCCATAGTTCCTATCTGAAAGGGACTCATGTTGCCATAGTTCCTATCTGAAAGGGACTCATGTTGCCATAGTTCCTATCTGAAAGGGACTCATGTTGCCATAGTTCCTATCTGAAAGGGACTCATGTTGCCATAGTTCCTATCTGAAAGCCTAACCAGTATTACACGTTACTGTGCTTTACGTTAATTCACTGCAGAATGTTCTTTAACCCTTACGGTACGGGAACCGTTCCGGAACGTCCTGGCAATGTAATGCTTTAATGCCTGTGGAGATTAGTGCGAGTGATCAGGAGTGCGGTAGGCCCCCTTCCGCTCTCCAACCCAGTAGCTGTTGCATTGAGGCCTTCTGCTTTTTATCCTTTTTACTAGTGATATGTGGTGTGGAGTTTCCTCTAAAATAATTGCTTATGCAGATGAGGACTCATTATATGCACCCATTACTTCTCCTGCTGAGAGAGATTTGATCGCCAATACTCTGAAAGATGATATACTAAACATTATTAGTTGGTGTGATCATTGGGGAATGAAGCTGAACTCTGCAAAAACACATGGCCTTTTAATTAGCAGATCTAGGACACCTTTTCCTTTGCATCTTGAAGTTATAATAAATTATTCTGTAATCAATCAATGTACCAAACATAGGTTACTGGGTGTGACTCTTGATTCAAAACTTACTTTTGAGGCACACGCTCAGTTGCCTCATCTACAATATATCTCAGAAAGTTGGTCTACTACGTAAATGCAAATAGATTTATTCAAGTGATGCTATTGTTCGGAACTGTTTTTACTCTTTTATTTTACCCTTCTTTGAGTACTGCTCTCCTGTGTGGCTCTCTGCCGCAGATTCCACTCTGAGGTTTCTGGATCGTGCTTTTAATCAGATAAAGTTTCTGTTGCCTGACCTGGATGTTAACCTTCAACATCGTCGCCTTGTTGGGTCTTTGACCCTATTTCATAAGATATTTCTTAATGCTGATCATCCATGACATTCTAAAATTCCACCACCTTTTCGGCCTGTTCGTGTGACTAGATATTCCTTGGAGTTAAATAATCAGGCCTTTGCTCATGTTCATTGTAACACATCACAATATTCAAGATGTTTTATCGCATGAATCACAAAATTCTGGAATACTCGCCCTAATGAAGTAGTGAATGAGGAGAGCTCCCAGGTTTTCAAGACGAGGGTGAATGCCTTTTTAGTTAGCTAGTTATATCTTCCTGGCTATATGTGCCCCCCACTGAGACCCTTCGGGGTATGTAGTCTCCCCATGGCTCTTCGGTGGGGCTCACATGTAGAATCTGATAATAATAATAATAATAATAATAATAATAATAATAATAATAATAATATCAGCCATGTCTCGCTAGACATGCAGTGCTGCCAAAGCCAAATGTAGCGCAACATTGCTCATTATTAGTGAATATTTGCCGACGTCTATGGTAGCACTGCGGATGAACCCTGCACGCTACGAAGCTCGTTCTGGTGACATATTGAAGGTAATTTCTTTTAGTTTTTGGCTGAATACATTTAATTTCATTCAGAAACTTGCTTAATCATTCAAGAGTGCCTGAATGAGACCAAATATAGCGGAAATATGCCCGCAACATAAGTGTTCAGCAATGTGTCCACCTTACATTTGAAACTAACCAGTGTCATTCGTAATATTGTTGTCAACATTTACAAAATTATACGACATCTTACAATATTTTGGCAAAAACTGTCGCTGATAATTATGCTGTGGTGTTGCAGTGGGGCTCCTCCAGTGCGTCAGGAGATCTCTCCACTGTTCTTGTGGTACGCTCCTGTCGTCGCTGAAGTTACCTCAGTTACTGTTGGTGAGGGGCATGATGGTTTTGGATCTTGAATAATGTTGTTATTTCAGCCACATTCCTTCCATATTGTAAGTCATCCATTATGGTCACTTGTATTGATGTAAATCCATCTTAAATAATCTTCAGTGCTCTTCTTTGAACATTATCCAGTAAACTAAGGTGTGTGTTGGCTGCACCTCCCCAAGCTAGTTGTGAATATTCCATAGCTGATCGTATTTGGGCTTTGTACAATACTTATCTTCCCTTTTTGTTAACAAAATAAGATATTTTTCTCCAGGACGTTAATTTTGAAGATGCTTTCCTTGCGATGGTTTCAATGTGACTCTTAAATGATAATTTGTTGTCATAAATAACACCCAGTATTTCAATTTCATTATTTGACTTGATCGTGTTATAATTCAAAATCAGTTGGAGTTGAGACTCAGCTCTTGTAATGGCTAGTAACTGAATTTTTTGAGGAGCAAACCAAACCTGCCATTGCTCTCCCCATGGCATGATGTCCTCCAGCCTCATCATTTGGGCTGTATGTCATTGCCAATGTTCCATCATCAGCAAAGGCTAGGGCATCTGGAATGAGATGTAGCAGGTCATTTAAGAATATGTTCCACAATAGTGGGCCCAGGACACTTCCTTGGGGCACTCCTGCTTTGATGTTGTGGAGGGCTGAGTCCTTACCATCCATCACTACCTTACATTTCCTTTTGTTCAGGTAGCTGTATAATTATTGTGTAAGGCACCATCCACTCCATTTGACTTTAATGTCTCCAGTAGGATATTGTGCCAAACTGTCGAATGCACCTTCTATGTCAAGTGCCAATACACAGGTTTGTCTTCCTGTGACGAGTGCAGCATTCCATTCTGATGTAAGAAGGAGGTGTAGGTCAGCAACGGAATAGCCCTTACGAAAACCATACTGTCTGTCACATAGTAGGTGGTTCTTAGTTGAATAATCAGTGAGGCGTGAGGATATTATTTTTTCAAGTATTTTGCTGATTATACAGAGCAATGAAACTGGCCGGTAGTCTTTAATGTAATTCTTGTTTCCTTTTTGTATACTGGAACCACATTGCAAACTTTCCACATATCAGACCAGTGCTGTTGGATCAGACAGTTATTAACAATTTTGGTGAGTGGAGCAGCTATTTCGTTAGCATTTTTTTTTTTTTTTCAAAATGCGTGCACTAATTCCATCTTTCTTTTGATCCAAGTCTTTAAGAAGTTGATGGACTTCAATTTCTGTCCTGGTTAATTGTATTATTTTTTCTTGTGATAAAGTTGGTATGCTAGGTGACTGTAGATGAGGGTTTGGTACTTTCATCTTCATGGAGAAATGGTGAGTAAAGGCATTGATTTTATCTGTAGTATTCAAGGCTACTGTACCATTGGGAAGAGAAAGGGGTGGTATGGAGTCCTGTCTCAATGTCACCTGTTTCTCCTTTATTATATTCCACCATTGTTTGGTTCCAATTTATCCATCGTATATTTGTTCTTAATACTTTGTTCCCACTGTTTTATTGCCCATTTGTGTACATGTTGCATATGTATTTATGCCTTTCTGTGTATTTCTTTATTATGTGATGTTTTCCGCTTCTTATATCTGACCCAAGCTTTGTATTTGGCATCAGATGCAGCTTTGCACCGGGGGCCAAGCCAGGGTTGATCAGAGTTCTTAATTATGTGTAGTTGATGAGGGACATGACTTTCCTGAAATTACTTTAAATTTGAAACAAAGGCATAACTTATTAGTTCACATATCCTTGAATTATACTGGACCAGCCTGTTTGAGTAAGGAATTGTTTAATAGCTATCCAATTAGCCGACTCCCACTTCCAAAGGATACGTTCACTTTCTTTCTCTCTTGGCATCTTCAAATTTATTTTTGTTAGCACTGCTTCATGGTCAGAAGTGCCTACTATCCCAAGTGGAGAGCAGTTCATTGTGTGAGATGGTAAAGTGATGAGCCAGATATTTGAGTGGGGAAATAAATAACAGTTTGAAGATTGTGTACTGCGAGCATTGATCAAAAGCAGTATATACTCTGTGTTGATTTAGATCTCCCAATATAATGACATTCTTGCTGTTGCTATTATTCATCAGGTGGTCGAGATTGTCCATCAGAAATTCTAGCAGGTGTACGCCTTGTGAAGGTGGACGGTAACACCCACAGCAGAGGATACCTCTTCCGCTATGATCGATCATCTTAAAAAACATTATCTCTAATTCATTTGGCGTTAGTATGTCAATCATCTGTAGGCCTATTTATAAGCCTTTCCTATGACACATAGCTACTCCACCTCCTTGAGTGTTATGATCCTTGTGATGCCAGAATATGTAGTCAGTAATTTGTGCATAGGTGGAGGGTACAGCGTTGTCAAGGAAGGTCTGTAGAAACACAATATCAGCATTTTGCTTATTAACAAATGAGTGTGTTAATTCGCCAGTATTTGTGTGGAAACCTTGTATGTTGGCTGAGATTATTCTCATCTCACTGGCGGTAGCCCCTGTATTTGGGGACCAAACTGTTGGTTGGCATTTTGGTTAATGAATGAGTAAAGGAATGGTTGTCCGAAAGTTGGATAATGTTGACTTTGATTGTTGTTAATTCCTGATAACTGCAATGGTGAAACTTGCTGATGAACCTGAATCATACGAACTGCTGCAAAGGTTTCATGTGTTGTAAACTTAATTGTGTTGATCAAGTCTTGTTGCCTTTGGTCAGCAATTTGTTTACGGAAGTTATGAGATGTGTGGAATTTTCGACTGCATTAATTACAGTACATAAGACATGGACAATCCTGAGAAGAGTGACCAAAGCGATGACATTCTGAGCACCTTTCTTCTTTAACCCCTAATTATCGGTGCGCAACATAAGTCGAGTTAAATTAATCTGGACTATCTGGCGGCGCGCGACATAGGTCGTGTGGCAATTTCAGCACGTAATGTTGCTGAGAGAGAGAGACAAGTGGTGGCAGGAGAGTAGCGAGCGTATGACTGCTCCAGACCACCGCGGCGAACCTACTGACACGAATCCCACCTCCTCCCTCCCTCTCTCACTCGCTAAATACTGAATTTAATGGGGAAAGTACCGAATTACATGCTTTTTGCACTCGCGTTGCGCGGTTGTTGCAAGAAAACTAGCCATCATAAAAGGATCGTTATGGTGTCATTGGAAAGCTCTGTTTATGCCCTTTCAGGGATAGATACTTGTTTTACGCTCTGGGTCTTATTTTGGCATGAAAATGATCACGTAAACAGCCCTATTTTGGCTAAAAACACCCCGCTGGGCGGTACATATAAATAAACCGCTAGCCCGCTAATCTAGTGTTAATGTGCTGTTGATATTGGTTTGAGTAACTACGCTGATATTTATTTGTTATTGTAGTACATTAATTTTTGTTCTACATCTTTATGGTTACTGTTGTTATTAGCATACGAACGAATCTGATCTTTAGTATGCTGTGGCTTTGTGAGTTTATGAAGTTGGTTCTCTCTAGGATATAAATTATTAATGTGCCTGTTATTTTGACATTGTTTCTGTTGATTTGTTGTGGTCCTTTGTGAGGTACGCTCACGCGTGGATGATCCTCTTGTTGTGGACGATATTCTCCACGTTGACGGCCCTCTTGGCATGGATAGTCCTTCTGACGTGAACGATATTCTCGTCTTTGACGGTTTTCTTGGCTTAATTGGTCTTGTTGGCTTGTACAGTCCTCTTGGCATGAACTGTCTACTTGGAGTGGACGATCTACTTGGCTTGGATGAATATCGTGTAGATCTTTTTGATGACGAGATACTTGTTTTTGAGATGCAGCAGGAAGACGTTCTTTTCTCGGCTTTTATTGGGTCCTGTAGGTGGTGTCCACTTGCTGATACCTTTTTCTCAGTGCTTTTGTTTGTTGAGATGTCCACCATATAATATTGTTCATCGTTTTCATTAATTATTTTCATCTATTCTATTAGGGAAACCAGACGAGGCAAATGTGCGTTGTTTTATATCTTCATGACTATCATTTGTTGCGACTAGGGTGTCAATGACAGAGATTGCCTCTACCAGTAATTTTCTTTTCTCAGGTAACTGGTCTATGAGGGTTTTATACTGAATCAGTTTGGTTTTAGTGGATGACAGTTCTTCCCATAGCTTTGTAATCAGTTCCACTAATTTATCAAAGGGTAGTTGATGCAAGTTGTCTTCCTCATCTACTTCATTGTGGATGCTTCTCTGTTCAAGATCAGACCTTTCTGTATAGAAAGTTACAGTAGCATCTATGCCCTGTAATTGTCTAAGTTCACATGTGTCTACACAATTGAATTCAGCTTTATCATTTAGGAAAGATGAATGCCATATATTTGGACAATCAGTCGTTTGACACAACTTGTCGACCTCAGGCTTGGCAGCCTTACCACAAACAGCGCACCAATGTTTAGGTAGGTAGCCTGGACGAGTGAAAGGTTGCTCAATTCTCCATGAATGAGTATTGGTGTCGTCGTTGTTCATTCTCCTGTATCAGTTGGTATTGATATTCTGTGTTTAGGAGGTTAGAATAGAAGTAAATGACAATGACAATGACAATGAGTTGAGTTTCCCCAGTAGATTCTCAGTATCTTGACAATTACCAAATGTTTAAGATATATTTTCATTAATGATAAAAAATTACATGTTTAATGTAGCAATGTGAAGCTCCGAGTCAGTGTGGGAGTCCGATTGTTGTTGGTGAGCTGTGAAGGCTTCACAGGGTTCGGTGGTTTTAGTCGGGGTGGCTCACAGCTACGTGGTGCTGTCGATAAATACAAACAAGTAATCACCAATCAGTCCAAAATCGGAAAAATATGATGAAACATAGACCTTGCTCTATATAGTCTGCGCATTAATACAGAGAGGGTGTAGCTTAGTTTCATATCAGCCAAGTGGTCTCCTACCTAGTCCCTTGTCTTAATAAGAAAGCTATTACAAATCCCCCCCCCCCCACCTCTGTCTCTCTCTCTCTCTCTTTCTTTAATCTTGCTTATATACCACTTCCTATTTGAGCAAGGCGGCACACAGAAACACGAGGAATAAAAATGGTAATAACAATAATAATAATAATATGGAGAGATATAATAAATTACAAACCGGTCATTCACACACGTCCTATGCCATTGTAGGACCATCTAAGGTAGAGGTGTGTGGTGTGGGGTTGTGTGGTGTGGTGTGGGGTTGTGTGGTGTGGTGTGAGGTGTGGTGTGGGGTTGTGTGGTGTGGGGTTGTGTGGTGTGGTGTAGGGTGGTGTGTGGTGTGGGGTTGTGTGGTGTGGGGTTGTGTGGTGTGGGGTTGTGCGGTGTGGGTTTGTGTGGTTTTGGGGTTGTGTGGTTTGGGGGTTGTGTGGTGTGGGGTTGTGTGGTGTGGGGTTGTGCGGTGTGGGTTTGGGGGTTGTGTGGTGTGGGGTTGTGTGGTGTGGTTTGGGGCTGTGTGGTGTGGGGTTGTGTGGTGTGGGGTTGTGTGGTGTGGGGTTGTGTGGTGTGGGGTTGTGTGGTATGAAGTTGTGTGGTGTGGTGTGGGGTTGTGTGGTGTAGGGTTGTGTGGTGTGGTGTAGGGTTGTGTGGTGTAAGGTGGTGTGGGGTTGTGTGGTGTGGGGTTGTGTGGTGTAAGGTTGTGTGGTGTGGGGTTGTGTGGTGTGGGGTTGTGTGGTGTGGGGTTGTGTGGTGTAGGGTTATGTGGTATGGGGTTGTGTGGTGTAAGGTTGTGCAGTGTGGGGTTGTGTGGTGTGGGGTTGTGTGGTGTAGGGTTGTGTGGTGTGGGGTTGTGTGGTGTGGGGTTATGTGATGTGGGGTTGTGTGGTGTGGGTTGTGTGGTGTGGGTTTGTGTGGTGTGGGTTTGTGTGGTGTAGGGTTGTGTGGTGTAGGGTTGTGTGGTGAGGGGTTGTGTGGTGTAGGGTTGTGTGGTGTGGAGTTGTGTGGTGTGGGGTTGTGTGGTGTGGGGTTGTTTGGTGTAGGAATGTGTGATGTGGGGTTGTCTGCTGTGGGTTTGTGTGCTGTGTGGTTGTGTGTTGTGGGGTTGTGTGGTGTGGGGTTGTGTGGTGTGGGGTTGTGTGGTGTGGGGTTGTGTGGTGTAGGAATGTGTGGTGTGGGGTTGTGTGCTGTGTGGTTGTGTGTTGTGTGGTGTGGGGTTCTGTGTTTAGGGGTTGTGTGGTGTAGGGATGTGTGTTGTGGGGTTGTGTGGTGCGGGGTTGTGTGGTGTGGGGTTGTGTGCTGTGGGGTTGTGTGGTTTGAAGTTGTCCGGTGTGGAGTTGTGTGGTGTGGGGTTGTGTGGTGTGGGGTTGTGTGGTGTAGGGTTGTGTGGTGTGGGGTTGTGTGGTGTAAGGTTGTGTGGTGTGGGGTTGTGTGGTGTGGGGTTGTATGGTGTGGGGTTGTGTGGTGTGGGGTTGTGTGGTGTGGGGTTGTATGGTGTGGGGTTGTGTGGTGTGGGGTTGTGGTGTAGGGTGGTGTGGTGTGGTGTGTGGTGTAGGGTTGTGTGGTGTGGGGTTGTCTGGTGTAAGGTTGTGTGGTGTGGGGTTGTGTGGTGTGGGGTTGTGTGGTGTGGGGTTGTGTGGTGTGGGGTTGTGTGGTGTGGGGTTGTGTGGTGTAGGGTTGTGTGGTGTAGGGTTGTGTGGTGTGGGGTTGTGTGGTGTGGGGTTGTGTGGTGTGGGGTTGTGTGGTGTAAGCTTGTGTGGTGTGGAGTTGTGTGGTGTAAGGTTGTGTGGTATGGGGTTGTATGGTGTGGGGTTGTGTGTTGTGGGGTTGTGTGATGTAGGGTTGTATGGTTTGGGGTTGTTTGGTGTGGGGTTGTGTGTTGTGGGGTTGTGTGGTGTGGGGTTGTATGGTTTGGGGTTGTGTGTTGTGGGGTTGTTTGGTGTGGGGTTGTGTGATGTAGGGTTGTGTGATGTAGGGTTGTATGGTTTGGTGTTGTTTGGTGTGGGGTTGTGTGGTGTGGGGTTATGTGATGTGGGGTTGTGTGGTGTGGGGTTGTGTGGTGTAGGGTTGTGTGCTGTGGGGTTGTGTGGTGTAGGATTGTGTGTTGTGGGGTTGTCTGCTGTGGGGTTGTGTGGTGTGGGGTTATGTGATGTGGGGTTGTGTGGTGTGGGGTTGTGTGGTGTAGGGTTGTGTGCTGTGGGGTTGTGTGGTATAGGATGGTATGTTGTGGGGTTGTCTGCTGTGGGGTTGTGTGGTGTGGGGTTGTGTGGTGTGGGGTTGTGTGGTACAAAGTACAAAGGAGTACAAAGGAAATCAAGCAATAACATATCTAGTGACCCTTCTAGGTTGCTTGTCCTCCAAAACACTGAGGATCAAGTGTCCAAACTGTGGTTTAGAGTGGGTAAGGGAACATTGGAAAGGGAATTACTGCCCTGGAACTAATGTCCGTGGCAGGATTAGGAAGTTAGTAGAGGACAGATGGGTTAGTCACTGAGGGAGGGATAAAATAAAGTTATTCATTTACAAACGCAGTCAGTCGCGGGTTTGATGAGAGATATTTGTCTAGGCGGAGTTTAAATGAATCAACGGTGATGCAGTCTATAATATTTCTGGGAAGTTTCCACAAGTTGACAACTCGATTGAAGAAGAAATTCTTAGATTCGTGCGAGTTAAAAGATTTACCAATATTTTTGCAACCGTTTCCCCGCGTGTAATTAGATTGGTCGATAGTGAAGTACTTACTACAGTTCATATTGTCGATGCCTTTGATGATTTTGAACACTTGAATTAAGTCACCTCTTAATCTGCGCTGGGTTAAAGGAAATAGATTTAATTCTCTAAGACGCTCTTCGTATGGTTTGTTCTTTAGGCTAGGTATCATATTGGTAACTCTACGCTGAACTCGTTCTAGCTTGTTTATATCTTTTTGGTAATAAGGGCACCAGGATTGAACGCAGTATTCCAGAAGAGGGCGGACTAAGGAATTGTAAAGGGTTAGGATAACTTCTTTGGATTTATGCTCAAATGACCTGCCTATAAAGCCAATTATTTTGTTTGCCTTCTTAACAACTTCTGAACATTGTTGACTCGGTTTTAGGTTACTCGATATTGTTACTCCCAGATCGGTTTCTCTGTTTACATTCTTAAGCTGAGTGCCATTCATCGAATAGTTTGCTTTCTCATTTAGGTATCCGACATGTAGTACTTTACATTTATCCGCATTGAAACTCATTTGCCAAATTTGGGCCCAACATGACAATTTATCTAGATTGTGTTGCATATCGTCAACTTGTTCTTTTGAGAGTACGCTATTTGCAATTTTTGTATCGTCAGCAAATTTTGAGATTGTACAGGTGAGACCCTCATCTATGTCGTTGATGTAAATTAGAAAGATAATTGGTCCTAGTACCGATCCCTGGGGTACCCCGCTACTTACATTGGTCCATTTAGATGCCTTACCGTTTATGACAACCCTTAGCTTGCTGTTGCTGAGCCAATTTTCTATCCATTTCAACACACCGTCTTGTATTCCATGCGCTTTTAGTTTTAGCAGTAAACGGGGTTGTGTGGTGTAGGGTTGTGTGGTGTGGGGTTGTGTGGTGTAGGGTTGTGTGGTGTGAGGTTGTGTGCTGTGGGGTTGTGTGGTGTAGGATTGTGTGCTGTGGGGTTGTCTGCTGTGGGGTTGTGTGGTGTGGGGTTGTGTGGTGTAGGGATGTGTGCTGTGGGGTTGTGTGGTGTGAGGTTGTGTGGTGTGGGGTTGTGTGGTGAGGGGTAGTGTGGCGTGGGGTTGTGTTCTGTGGGTATGTGTGGTTTGGGGTTGTGTGTGGTGTAGGGTTGTGTGGTGTGGGGTTGTGTGGTGTGGGGTTGTGTGTTATGGGGCTGTGTGGTGTGGGGTTGTGTGATGTGGGGTTGTGTGGTGTGGGGTTGTGTGGTGTGGGGTTGTGTGGTGTGGGGTTGTATGGTGGGGGCTGTGTGGTGTGGGGTTTTATGGTGTGGGGTTGTGTGGTGAGGGGTTGTGGGGTTGTGTGGTGTGGGGTTGTGTGGTGATGGGTTGTGGGGGTGTGGTGTAGGGTTGTGTGGTGTAGGGTTGTGTGGTGTGGGGTTGTTGTGTGTTGAGGGGTTGTGTGGTGTGGAGTTGTATGGTGTGGGGTTGTGTGGTGTGGGGTTTTATGGTGTAGGGTTGTGTGGTGAAGGGTTGTGTGGTGTAGGGTTGTGTCGTTTGGGGCTGTGTGGTGTAGGGTTGTGTGGTGTGGGGTTGTGTGGTTTGGGGTTGTGTGGTGTGGGGTTGTGTGGTGTGGGGTTGTTTGGTGTAGGAATGTGTGATGTGGGGTTGTCTGCTGTGGGGTTGTGTGCTGTGTGGTTGTGTGGTGTGGGGTTGTGTGGTGTGGGGTTTTGTGGTGTGGGGTTGTGTGGTGTAGGAATGTGTGGTGTGGGGTTGTGTGCTGTGTGGTTGTGTGTTGTGGGGTTGTGTGGTGTGGGGTTGTGTGTTTTGGGGTTGTGTGGTGTAGGGTTGTGTGTTGTGGGGTTGTGTGGTGCGGGGTTGTGTGGTGTGGGGTTGTGTGCTGTGGGGTTGTATGGTTTGAGGTTGTCCGGTGTGGAGTTGTGTGGTGTGGGGTTGTGTGGTGTGGGGTTGTGTGGTGTGGGGTTGTGTGGTGTAGGGTTGTGTGGTGTGGGGTTGTGTGGTGTGGTGTGTGGTGTAGGGTTGTGTGGTGTGGGGTTGTGTGGTGTAAGGTTGTGTGGTGTGGGGTTGTGTGGTGTGGGGTTGTATGGTGTGGGGTTGTGTGGTGTGGGGTTGTGTGGTGTAGGGTGGTGTGGTGTGGTGTGTGGTGTAGAGTTGTGTGGTGTGGGGTTGTGTGGTGCAAGGTTGTGTGGTGTGGGGTTGTATGGTGTGGGGTTGTGTGGTGTGGGGTTGTATGGTGGGGGCTGTGTGGTGTGGGGTTTTATGGTGTGGGGTTGTGTGGTGAGGGGTTTTGGGGTTTATGTGGTGTGGGGTTGTGTGGTGATGGGTTGTGGGGGTGTGTGGGGGTGTGGTGAAGGTTTGTGTGGTGTAGGTTGTGTGGGGTTGTTGTGTGTTGAGGGGTTGTGTGGTGTGGAGTTGTATGGTGTGGGGTTGTGTGGTGTGATGTTATATGGTGTAGGGTTGTGTGGTGAAGGATTGTGTGGTGTAGGGTTGTGTGGTTTGGGGCTGTGTGGTGAAGGGTTGTGTGGTGTGGGGTTGTGTGGTGTGGGGTTGTGTGGTGTGGGGTTGTGTGGTGTGGGGTTGTGTGGTGTAGGAATGTGTGATGTGGGGTTGTGTGCTGTGGGGTTGTGTGCTGTGTGGTGTGGGGTTGTGTGGTGTGGGGTTTTGTGGTGTGGGGTTGTGTGTTGTAGGAATGTGGGTGGGGTTGTGTGTTGTGGGGTTGTGTGGTGTATGGATGTGTGCTGTGGGGTTGTGTGGTTTGAGGTTGTGTGGTGTGGGGTTGTGTGGTGAGGGGTAGTGTGGGGTGGGGTTGTGTTCTGTGAGTATGTGTGGTTTGGGGTTATGTGTGGTGTAGGGTTGTGTGGTGTGGGTTGTGTGTGTGGGGTGGTTGTGTGTTATGGGGCTGTGGGTGTGGGGTTGTGTGATGTGGGGTTGTGTGGTGTGGGGTTGTTGTGTGGTGTGGGTTGTATGGTGGGGGCTGTGGTGTGGGGGTTTTATGGGTGTGGGGTTGTGTGGTGAGGGGTTGTGGGGTTGTGTGTGTGGGTTGTGTGGTGATGGGTTGTGGGGTGGGTGGGGGTGTGGTGTAGGTTGTGTGGTGTAGGGGTGTGTGGGGGTTGTTGTCTGTTGAGGGGTTGTGTGGTGTGGAGTTGTATGGTGTGGTGTGTGGTGTGGGTTTTATGGTGTAGGGTTGTGTGGTGAAGGGTTGTGGTGGTGTAGGGTTGTGTGGTTTGGGGCTGTGTGGTGAAGGGTTGTTGTGGTTTGGGGTTGTGTGGTTTGGGGTTGTGTGGTGTGGGGTGGTGGTGTGGGGTTTTGTAGGAATGTGTGCTGTGGGGTTGTCTGCTGCGGGGTTCTGTCCTGTGTGGTTGTGTGGTTGGGGGTTGTGTGGTGGGGGTTTTGTGGTGTGGGGTTGTGTGGTGTAGGAATGTGTTGTGTGGGGTTGTGTGCTGTGTGGTTGTGTGTTGTGGGGTTGTGTGGTGTGGGGTTGTGTGTTTGTGGTTGTGTGGGTAGGTTGTGTGTTGTGGGTTGTGTGGTGCGGGGTTGTGTGGTGTGGGTTGTGTGCTGGGGGTTGTGTGGTTTGAGGTTGTGGTGTAGGGCTGTGTGGTGTGGGGTCGTGTGGTGTGGGGTCGTGTGGTGTGGGGTTGTGTGGTGTAGGGTTGTGTGGTGTAGGGTTGTGTGGTGTGGGGTGTGTGGTGTGTGGTGTGGGTGTAGGGTTCTGTGGTGTGGAGTTGTGTGGTGTAAGGTTGTGTGGTGTGGGGTTGTGTGATGGGGGGTTGTATGGTGTGGGGTTGTGTGGTGTGGGGTTGTGTGGTGTAGGGTGGTGTGGTGTGTGGTGTAGATTTGTGTGGTGTGGGGTTGTGTGGTGCAAGGTTGTGTGGTGTGGGGTTGTGTGGTGTGGGGTTGTATGGTGTGGGGTTGTTGTCTGTTGAGGGGTTGTGTGGTGTGGAGTTGTATGGTGTGGGGTTGTGTGGTGTGGTGTGGGGGTGGTGTGGGGTTGTGTGGTGTGGTTGTTTGGTGTAGGTGTGATGTGGGTTGTCTGCTGTGTGGTTGTGTGCTGTGGGGTTGTGTGGTGTGGGGTTGTGTGGTGTGGATTTTTGTGGTGTGGGGTTGTGTGTTGTGGGAATGTGTGGTTTGGGGTTGTGTGCTATGTGGTTGTGTGTTGTGGGGTTGTGTGGTGTGTGGTTGTGTGTTTTGGGGTTGTGTAGTGTAGGGTTGTGTGTTGTGGGGTTGTGTGGTGTGGGGTTGTGTGGTGTGGGTTGTGTGCTGTGGGGTTGTGTAGTTTGAGGTTGTCCGGTGTAGAGTTTGTGTGGTGTGGGGTTGTGTGGTGTGGGGTTGTGTGGGGGGGGTTGTGTGGTGTAGGGTTGTGTGGTGTAGGGTTGTGTGGTGTGGGTTGTGTGGTGTGGTGTGTGGTGTAGGGTTCTGTGGTGTGGAGTTGTGTGGTGTAAGGTTGTGTGGTGTGGGGTTGTGTGATGTGGGGTTGTATGGTGTGGAGTTGTGTGGTGTGGGGTTGTGTGGTGTAGGGTGGTGTGGTGTGTGGTGTAGATTTGTGTGGTGTGGGGTTGTGTGGTGCAAGGTTGTGTGGTGTGGGGTTGTGTGGTGTGGGGTTGTGTGGTGTGGGGTTGTATGGTGGGGGGCTGTGTGGTGTGGGGTTTTATGGTGTGGGGTTGTGTGGTGAGGGGTTGTGTGGTGTTTGGTTGTGTGGTGTGGGGTTGTGTGGTGATGGGTGGGGGGGGTGTGTGGTTGTGTGGTGTAGGTTTGTGTGGTGTTTGGTTGTCTGGTGTAGGGTTGTGTGGTGTGGGGTTGTTGTGTGTTGAGGGGTTGTGTGGTGTGGAGTTGTATGGTGTGGGGTTGTGTGGTGTGGGGTTATATGGTGTAGGGTTGTGTGGTGAAGGGTTGTGTGGTGTAGGGTTGTGTGGTTTGGGGCTGTGTGGTGTAGGGTTGTGTGGTGAAGGGTTGTGTGGTTTGGGGTTGTGTGGTGTGGGGTTGTGTGGTGTGGGGTTGTTTGGTGTAGGAATGTGTGATGTGGGGTTGTCTGCTGTGGGGTTGTGTGGTGTGTGGTGTGGGGTTGTGTGGTGTGGGGTTGTGTGGTGTGGGGTTGTGTGGTGTGGGGTTGTGTGGTGTGGGGTTGTGTGGTGTGGGGTTGTGTGGTGTAGGGATGTGTGCTGTGGGGTTGTGTGGTTTGAGGTTGTGTGGTGTGGGGTTGTGTGGTGAGGGGTAGTGTGGCGTGGGGTTGTGTTCTGTGGGTATGTGTGGCTTGGGGTTGTGTGTGGTGTAGGGTTGTGTGGAGTGGGGTTGTGTGGTGTGGGGTTGTGTGTTATGGGGCTGTGTGGTGTGGGGTTGTGTGATGTGGGGTTGTGTGGTGTGGGGTTGTGTAGTGTGGGGTTGTGTGGTGTGGGGTTGTATGGTGGGGGCTGTGTGGTGTGGGGTTTTATGGTGTGGGGTTGTGTGGTGAGGGGTTGTGGGGTTGTGTGGTGTGGGGTTGTGTGGTGATGGGTTGTGGGGGTGTGTGGGGGTGTGGTGTAGGTTTGTGTGGTGTAGGGTTGTGTGATGTGGGGTTGTTGTCTGTTGAGGGGTTGTGTGGTGTGGAGTTGTATGGTGTGGGGTTGTGTGGTGTGGGGTTTTATGGTGTAGGGTTGTGTGGTGAAGGGTTGTGTGGTGTAGGGTTGTGTGGTTTGGGGCTGTGTGGTGAAGGGTTGTGTGGTGTGGGGTTGTGTGGTTTGGGGTTGTGTGGTGTGGGGTTGTGTGGTGTGGGGTTGTTTGGTATAGGAATGTGTGATGTGGGGTTGTCTGCTGTGGGGTTGAGTGCTGTGTGGTTGTGTGGTGGGGGGTTGTGTGGTGTGGGGTTTTGTGGTGTGGGGTTGTGTGGTGTAGGAATGTGTGGTGTGGGGTTGTGTGCTGTGTGGTTGTGTGTTGTGGGGTTGTGTGGTGTGGGGTTGTGTGTTTTGTGGTTGTGTGGTGTAGGGTTGTGTGTTGTGGGGTTGTGTGGTGCGGGGTTGTGTGGTGTGGGGTTGTGTGCTGTGGGGTTGTGTGGTTTGAGGTTGTCCGGTGTAGAGTTGTGTGGTGTGGGGTTGTGTGGTGTGGGGTTGTGTGGTGTGGGGTTGTGTGGTGTAGGGTTGTGTGGTGTAGGGTTGTGTGGTGTGGGGTTGTGTGGTGTGGTGTGTGGTGTAGGGTTCTGTGGTGTGGAGTTGTGTGGTGTAAGGTTGTGTGGTGTGGGGTTGTGTGATGTGGGGTTGTATGGTGTGGGGTTGTGTGGTGTGGGGTTGTGTGGTGTAGGGTGGTGTGGTGTGTGGTGTAGATTTGTGTGGTGTGGGGTTGTGTGGTGCAAGGTTGTGTGGTGTGGGGTTGTGTGGTGTGGGGTTGTATGGTGTGGGGTTGTGCGGTGTGGGGTTGTGTGGTTTGGGGGTTGTGTGGTGTGGGGTTGTGTAGTGTGGGGTTGTGTGGTGTGGGGTTGTGTGGTGTGGGTTTGTGTGGTTTGGGGTTTGTGTGGTGTGGGGTTGTGTGGTGTGGTTTGGGGCTGTGTGGTGTGGGATAGTGTGGTGTGGGGTTGTGTGGTGTGGGGTTGTGTGGTGTGGGGTTGTGTGGTGTGGAGTTGTGTGGTGTGGTGTGGGGTTGTGCGGTGTGGGGTTGTGTGGTATGGTGTAGGTTTGTGTGGTATGAGGTTGTGTGGCGTAGGGTTATGTGGTGTGGGGTTGTGTGGTATGAGGTTGTGTGGTGTGGGGTTGTGTGGTATGGGGTTGTGTGCTGTAGGGTTGTGTGGTGTGGGGTTGTGTGGTGTAGGGTTGTGTGGTGTGGTGTAAGGTTGTGCGGTGTGGGGTTGTGTGCTGTAGGGTTGTGTGGTGTGGGGTTGTGTGGTGTAGGGTTGTGTGATGTGGGGTTGTGTGGTGTGGGGTTATGTGGTGTGGGGTTGTGTTGTGTGGGGTTGTGAGGTGTAGGGTTGTGTGGTGTGGGGTTGTGTGGTGTAGGGTTGTGTGGTGTAGGGTTGTGTGGCGAGGGGTTGTGTTGTGAGGGGTTGTGTGGTGTGGGTTTGTGTGGTGTGGAGTTGTGTGGTGTGGGATTGTGTGGTGTAGGGTTGTTTGGTGTAGGAATGTGTGATGGGGTTGTCTGTGTGGGGTGTGTGCTGTGTGGCTGTGTGCTGTGTAGTGTGGGGTTGTGTGGTCTGCTGTTTTGTTGTGTGGGGTTGTGTGTGTTGGGAATTGTGGTTTGGGGTTGTGTGCTGTGTGGTTGTGTGTTGTGGGGTTGTGTGGTGTGTGGTTGTGTGTTTTGGGGTTGTGTAGTGTAGGGTTGTGTGTTGTGGGGTTGTGTGGTGTGGGGTTGTGTGCTTTGGGGTTGTGTGGTATGAGGTTGTCCGGTGTGGAGTTGTGTGGTGTGGGGTTGTGTGGTGTGGGGTTGTGTGGTGTAGGGTTGTGTGGTGTAGGGTTGTGTGGTGTGGTGTGTGGTGTAGGGTTGTGTGGTGTGGGGTTGTGTGGTGTAAGGTTGTGTGGTGTGGTGTTGTGTGGTGTGGGGTTGTATAAGGTGGGGTTGTGTGGTGTGGTGTTGTGTGGTGTAGGGTGGTGTAGTGTGGTGTGTGGTGTAGGGTTGTGTGGTGTGGGGTTGTCTGGTGTAAGGTTGTGTGGTGTGGGGTTGTGTGGTGTGGGGTTGTATGGTGTGGGGTTGTGTGGTGTGGGGTTGTGTGCTGTGTGGTTGTGTGTTGTGGGGTTGTGTGGTGTGGGGTTGTGTGTTTTGGGGTTGTGTGGTGTAGGGTTGTGTGGAGTTGTGTGGTGCGGGGTTGTGTGGTGTGGGGTTGTGTGTTGTGGGGTTGTGTGGTTTGAGGTTGTCCGGTGTGGTGTTGTGTGGTGTGGGGTTGTGTGATGTGGGGTTGTGTGGTGTAGGGTTGTGTGGTGTGGGTTTTATGGTGTAGGGTTGTGTGGTGAAGGGTTGTGTGGGTAGGGTTGTGTGGTTTGGGGCTGTGTGGTGAAGGTTGTGTGGTGTGGGGTTGTGTGGTTGGGGTTGTGTGGTGTGGGGTTGTGTGGTGTGGGTTGTTTGGTATAGGAATGTTTGATGTGGGGTTGTTGTGTGTGGGTTTGGCTGTGTGGTTGTGTGGGGGGGGTTGTGTGGGTGGTGGTTTTGTGGTGTGGGGTTGTGTGGTGTAGAATGTGTGGTGTGGGGTTGTTCTGTGTGGTTGTGTGTTGTGGGGTTGTGTGGTGTGGGGTTGTGTGTTTTGTGGTTGTGTGGTGTAGGGTTGGGTGGTTGTGGGGTTGTGTGGTGTGTTTGTGTGGTGTGGGGGTTGTGTGCTGTGGGGTTGTGTGGTTTGAGGTTGTACGGTGTGTTTGTGTGGTGTGGGGTTGTGTGGTGTGGGGTTGTGTGGTGTGGGGTTGTGGGTGTAGGTTGTGTGTGGTGTAGGGTTGTGTGGTGTGGGTTGTGTGGTGTGGTGTGTGGTGTAGGTTCTGTGGTGTGGAGTTGTGTGGTGTAAGGTTGTGTGGTGTGGGTTTGTTGTGGGGGTTGTCTGGTGTGGGGTTGTGTGGTGTGGGGTTGTGGTGGTGTAGGGTGTGTGGTGTGTGGTGTAGATTTGTGTGGTGTGGGGTTGTGTGGTGCAGTTGTGTGGTGTGGTTGTGTGGTGGGGTTGTATGGTGTGGGGTTGTTGCGGTGTGGGGTTGTGTGGTTTGGGGGTTGTGTGGTGTGGGGGGTTTGTGTGTGGTTGTGTGGTGTGGGGTTGTGTGGTGTGTGGTGTGGTTTGGGGTTTGTGTGGTGTGGGGTTGTGTGGTGTGGTTTGGGCTGTGTGGTGTGGGATGTGTGGTGTGGGGTTGTGTGGTGTGGTGTGTGGTGTGTTGGGTGGTGTGGGGTTGTGTGGTGTGAAGTTGCGTGGTGTGGTGTTGTGTGGTGTGGGGTTGTATAAGGTGGGGTTGTGTGGTGGTGTTGTGTGGTGTATGGGTGGTGTAGGGTGGTGTGTGGTGAAGGGTTGTGTGGTGTGGGGTGGTCTGGTATGGGGCTGTGTGTGTGGGGTGTGTGTGTGTGGGGGTTGTATGTTGTGGTGGGTTGTGTGGGTGGGTGTGCTGTGTGGTTGTGTGTTGTGGGGTTGTGTGGTGTGGGGTTGTGTGTTTTGGGGTTGTGTGGTGTAGGATTGTGTGTTGTGGGGTTGTGTGGTGGTGTAGGGTTGTGTGGTGTGGGGTTGTTGTGTGTTGAGGGGTTGTGTGGTTTGAGTTGTCCGGTGGTGGTTGTGTGGTGTGGGGTTGTGTGATGTGGGGTTGTGTGGTGTAGGGTTGTGTGGTGTGGGGTTTTATGGTGTAGGGTTGTGTGGTGAAGGGTTGTGTGGTGTAGGGTTGTATGGTTTGGGGCTGTGTGGTGTAGGGTTGTGTGGTGAAGGGTTGTGTGGTTTGGGGTTGTGTGGTGTGGGGTTGTGTGGTGTGGGGTTGTTTTTGGTGTGGTGGGGTTGTCTGCTGTGGGTTTGGTCTGGTTGGGTTAGTGTGGTGGGGGGTTGTGTGGTGTGGGGGTTTGTGTGTGGGGTTGTGTGGGTGGTAGGAAGTTGTGGTTGGGGTTGTGTGGTTGTGGTGTTTTTGTGGTTGTTGTGGTGTAGGGTTTTGTGTGTGGTTGTGTGGTGTGGGGTTGTGTGGTTTGTGGTGTGTGTGGCGTTGTGTGGTGTATGGTTGTATTGTGGCGTTGTGTGGTTGTGGTGTGGTTGTGGTGTGTGGTTTGTTTGTGTGGGTTGTGTGGTTTGTTGTGTGGTGGGTTGTGTGGTGGTGTGTGGGTTGTGTGTGGTGGTTTTGTGTGGTGTGGGTTGTGTGGTGTAGGGTTCTGTGGTGTGGAGGTGTGTGTGTAAGGTGTGTGTGTGGGGTTGTCTGTGGGGGGTTGTGTGGTGGGGTTGTGTGTGTGGGGGTTGTGTGGTGTGGGGTTGTGTGTGTGTGGTTTGTGGTGTGGGTTGTGTGGTGTTTGGGGGTTGTGTGTGTGTGGTTGTGTTTGTGGGGTTGGTGTGGTTCTATGGTTGTGGTGTTTGGGGGTTGTGTGGGGTGGTTGTTGGTGTTGTGTGGGGTTGTGTGGTGTGGGTTGTGTGTGTGGGGTTGTGTGGTGTGGGTTGTGGTGTGGGTGTGTGTGTGGTTGGTTGTGTGGGGTTGTGTGGTGTTGTGTGGTGTGGTGTGTGTGTGGGTGTTGGTGTGGGTTGTGGGTGTGGGGTTGGTGTGGTGTGGGGTTGTGTGGTGGGGGGTTGTGTGGTTGGGGTTGTGGGTGTGGTGTGTGTGTTGTTTGTGTGGTTGTGTGTGGTGGTGTGGTGGTGTTGTGGCGTAGGGTTTGTGTGGTGTGGGGGTTGTGTTGTGAGGTTTTGTGGTGTGGGGTTGTGTGGTATGGGGGTTGTGTGTGTGGTGTTTAGTGTGGTGTAGGGTTGTGTGGTGTAGGGTTGTGTGTTGTGGTGGTTGTGTGAGTGTGGGGTTGTGTGTTTAGGGTGGTGTGTGGTGTGGGTTGTGTGATGTGGGTGGGGTTGTGTGTGGGGTTGTGTGTGGTGGGGGTTTTGTGTGTGGTGTTTTGTGTGGTTTGGGTTTGTGGTGGTGGTTGTGTGGTGTCGGGTTGTGTGGGGGGGTTGTGTGAGGGTTGTGTTGTGGGGTGTGTTGTGTGGTGGGGAGTTGTGTGGGTGTGGGTGTGTGTGTGGTGTAGGGTTGTTTGTTTTTGTTGTGTGGTGTTGGGGTTGTGTGCTGTGGGGTTTGTGGGGTTGGGTTGTGTGGTGGGGTTGTGTGGTGTGGGGGTGTGGTGTTGTGTGGCGTTGTGGTTTTGGTTGTGTGTGTGGGTGTGTGTGGTGTGTGTGTGTGGTGTGGGTGGGTTTGTGTGGTGTGGGGTTGTGTGCTTTGGGTTGTGGGTTGTGGGGTTGTGTGGTTTTGGGGGGTTGTGGGTTTGTGGTGTTTGGTGTGGGGGTGGTGTGTTTGTGTGGGGTTGTGTGTTGTGGTTGGGTGGTGGTGGTTTGGTTGTGTGGTGTGGGGTTGTGGTGTTGTGTGGTGTGGGTGTGTGGTGGGTGGTGTTGTTGTGTGGGTGTGTTTTGTGGTGTGGGGTGTTGTGGGTTTGTGGGGTGGTGGTTGTTGGTGGTTCGTGTGGTGGTAGTGTTGTGTGTGTGGGGTTTGTATGTTGTGTGGTGTGTGTGGTGTTGGTGTGTGTTGGTGTGGGGTTTTGGTTGTTGTGGGTTGTATGGTGTGGTGTCTGTTGTGTGGTGGTTGTGTGTTTTGGGTGTGGTGTTGTGTGTGTGGTGTGTGTGTGGTGTTGTGTTTGGTTGTGTGGTGTTGGTGGGGGTGGTTGTGTTTGTGGGGTTGTGTGTTGTGGGTTTTGTGTTTTGGTTTTGATGTTGTGTCGTTGCGGGTGTGTTGTGGTGTGGTTGTTGTGGTTGGTTCGGGTGTGTTGCTTGGTGTGTTTGAAGTTGTCCGGTGTGGTGTTGTGTGGTGTGGGGTTTTGTTATGTGGGGTTGTGTGGTGTAGGGTTGTGTGTTGTAGGGTTGTGTGGTGTGGGGTTGTGATGGTGTGGTGTAGGGTTGTGTGGTGTTGGGGATTTGGTTGGTGTACGTTTTGGGGTGTTGGGTTGTGTGGTTGGGTTGTATGGTGTGGGGTTGTTGGTGGTTGGGGGTTGTGTGTGGAGTGGTGGTGTGGTGTGTGGGTTGGTGTGTGTAGAGTTTGTTGTTGTGGGGTGTGTGTGGTGTTTTGTGGGGTGTGGTTGTTGTGGTGTGTTTGTTGTTGTTGTGTGTTTTGGTTGTGGTGGTTGGGTTTGTTGGGTTTTTGGTGGTTGGTGTTTTTTTTGTTTTTTTGTGGTGTTTTGTGGGGTTGGTGGTTTTGTTTTTTGGTGTTGTTGTTGGGTGTGTTTTGGGTGGTTTGTGGTTTGTGTTTTGGTGGTTGTGGTGTTTGTGGGGGGTTGTGGGTGTTTTTGTTTTGTTTGGTTTGGGTTGTTGTTGTTTTGTGGTGTTGTTGTTTGGTTGTGGGTTTTTTTTATTGGTTTGGTTTGTTTTTTGTGTGTGGGTGTTTGTTGGTTGTGTTTTGTGGTGGTGGTGTGGTTTGGTTTGTTGTTTGGTGGTTTGGGTGTTTGTTTGTGTTGGTTGGTGTTGTTTGTTGTTTGTGGTGTTGTTTTTGTTTTTTTTTTGTGTTGTTGTGTGTTTGTTGGTTTGTTTAGTGTTGTTTGTGGTTTGGTTGTTTTTGTGGTTTTTGGTTTGGTGTTTGTTTTGTTTGTTTTTGTTTTTGTGGGTTTTTGTTCTGGTTGTTTTGGGCGTTTGTGTTGTTGTTTGTGTTGGGTTGTTGTTTGGTTGGTGGGTTTTTGTGGTTGTTGTGTTTTGGTGTGGTTTGTTTGTGTTTTTTTGGTTTTTGTTTTGTTGTTTTTTGTGGCGGGTTGTGGTTGTGTTTTTGTGGGGTGGTGTTTTTTGTGGTGTGATTGTGTTGTTTTTGTGGTGTGTTGTTGGTGGTGGGTTGTTGTGTGTTTTGTTGTGGTGTTGTTTTGTGTGGGGTGGGTGGTTGTGGTGTTGTGTGGTTTGGTTTTGTGGTGTGGTGGGGTGGTGGGGTTGGTTTGTGTGTTGGTTGTGTGGGGTTGGTTTTGTGTTTTGGTGGTTTGTTTGGTTGTGTGTGTTGGTGTTTTTTGTGTGGTGGTGTGGGGTGTGTGGGTGTTGTTTGGTTTTGTGTGGTTATTGTGGTTTGTGTTGTGTTTGGGTGGTGTTTTGTGGGTGTTTTGTGTTTTGGTTGTTTTGTTGTTTGTGGTGGTTGTGTGGTTGTTGGTTGTTTGTTTGTTGTTTTTTTGTGGTGGTTGTGGTTGTTTGCGGTGGTGGTTGTGTGGTTTTGGTGGTGGTGTTGTGTGTTTGTGGTTGTGTGTTGGTGGGTGTTTGTGTTGGTGGTTTGGTGGTTTGTGGTGTGGTTGGTGTTGTTTTGTGTTTGTGTGGTGGTAGGTTGTTTTTGGTGGTTATTGTTTTTGATTTTTGTGGGGTGGTGTGTTGTGTGTGTGGGGTTGTGTGGTGTGTTGTATGTGTGTGGGGTTTGTTGTGGTGGGGTTTGTGTTGATGGTGGTTTGGGGTGTATGGTTGTTTGTGGTGGGGTTGTGGTGGTTGTTGTTGTGTGGTGTGTTTGTGTGGTGAGTGGGGGGGTGGTTGGGGTGGTGGTTGTGTTGTGTGTGGTGGTGTTGTGGGTGGTTTGGTGGTGTGTGTGGTGTGGCGGGTTTGTGGTGTGGGGTTTTGGGTGTTGGGTTGTGTGTTGTGTGTTGTTTGGGGTTGGTGGTGTGGGGTGGTGGTGTGTGGTGTGGGGGTTTGTTGGTGGTGCGGTGGGGTGTGGTGTGTGGGGTTTTTTGGTGTGGTGTGTTGTGGTGGTGGTGGGTTGTGTGGTGTGGGGGTGGTGGTGTGTGGTGGGTGTTGGGGTTTGTGTTGTGTGTGGTGGTGTGTGTGTTGTGTGTTGTGGTGTTTGTGTGGTGTTTGGTGTTTGGTGTGGTTGTGTGGGGTGTGAGGTTGTTGGTGTGTGGGTGTTTTTGTGGTGTGGTGGCTTGTTGTGGTGGTGGCTTTGGAGGTTGTTTGTGGTGGTGGCTTTTGGGGTTGTTTGTGGTGGTGGGGTTGTGGTTGGTGTGGTTTGTGTTTGGGTGTGTGGTGGGGGTGTTGTGTGGTTGTGGTGGGTGTGTTTGTGGGGTTGTGTGGTTTGGTGGTTGTTGTGGGGTGTGGTTTTGGTGTGGTGTTGTTGTGGTGGTTTTGTTGTGTGGTGGGGTGTGTGGGTGTGGGGTGTGGTGGTGTGGGGTTGTGTGGTGTGGGGTTGGTGTGGTGTGGTTGTGGTGTGGGGTTTGTGTGTGTGGTGTGTGTTGTGTTGGTGGGTTTTGTTTTTGGGGTTGTGTGGTGTTGTTGTGGTTGTGGGGTGGTATGTGTGTGTTGGGGGTTGTGTTTTGTGGGTTGTGTGGTTGGGTTGGTGTGTGGTTTGTGGTGTGGTGGGTTGTGTGGTGTGTTGTGTGTGGTGTTTGTGTGGTGTGGGGTTGTGTGTTGTGGTGGTGTGGTGGTGGTTGTGGTGGTTGTTGGGTGGTGGTTGTGTGTGTGGTGGTTGTGTGGTGTGTTGTGTGGTGTGGGTG